>JAGVVM010020933.1:0-23669 GCA_019149425.1 Psidium friedrichsthalianum | reverse complement strand
TTTTGTTTGAACGGGGTCGAACCTCCATTTCTGTGAACTAAGAGATGCTCCTTGAATCAAAAAACGATGGAGGAAATATCTTTCTAAGTTGCAAAGAATGATTGGAATATCTCTCCTCTAGTTTCTCCATGTGTGATGCTTTTAACATGTTGAGCAAATATCATGAAGGAAATTACTTAACTCTGTAATGCACCCCATACAAAGTTTGGTAAAAGTTCTTGAAAGCTATTGGAATTAGTCTTTCCATAAATATGTGATAATCATGACTCTTCAACCTATCACTTGCATTCATTCAAATCCACACATCTCCCAAGGTTTGAAAGCATATCCATCGGAAATCGCACAGATTTCAACCATTGACACATAACCCGGCTCTGCTCCTGTCCAACGTACAAACTGCTTTTGGTTTTGGTCCCTGCTGCTTGCATCAACATCTAGTGTTGGCGATCACAAATAACTCTCATATCTTTTCTTGCATTCAAGTTGTCTTTTGTTTTTCCAGTGACATTCATCACGTATTTATGACATTGTCGAAAACATTCTTTTCTATGTGCATAGCGTCAAGATTATGATGAATAAGATGGGTCTTCAATATGGTAGATCCCAAAATATACTGCGTTTAGTCACTTATGTGTACTTCCGTACGCAATAGTTGTGCCATGAGGGTTTCAATAACAGTTGGAAAGTTACACACTCGCTCCCAAATTTGATCACCGGTCAATCTCAATGGTGGAGGTGTTCTTTCAATTCTATTCTTGATGAACTCTTTTTTTATTCCTTCTGAATGTATGACTTATCGGCAAAATTTGTCTGTGACAGTCAAAATAGCTGGCCTTCTTACCATATTTTAATCTGAATGACTTTAATCTCTCCATACATATCGGACATCCTAAGATACCAGCTGTACTCCATCCAGATAACATTCCATAAGCTGGAAAGTCATTTATCGTCCAAAGAAGAGCAGCCTTCATTACAAATGTTTGATCAGTAGAAATATCATAGGTAAGGACACCTTCATCCCGTAGCTGTTGTAACTCTGCAATCAATGGTTGCATATACACATCTATCAACTTCTTCGGATTTTGCGGCCCAGGCACAATTAATGTCAAAAACATATAAGGTGTCTTCATGCACATACCGGGTGGAAGATTGTACGGAGTTAAGATAACTGGCCAACATGAATAACTTCTTCCTGATTTCTCGAATGGGGCAAATCCATCAGCACAAAGACCTAACCTAATGTTTCGAGGCTCGTTCGCAAACTCAGGATATGATCTATCAAAATGTTTCCATGCTTCTGCATCTGAAGGATGACACATTAGACCCTCTTCTGTTTCATGATTTGCATGCCAAGTCATTTGTTCAGCAGTAGCTTGAGACGCATAAAGCCTTTGCAATCTGGGGATTAAGGGCAAATAAAACATTTTCTTGCATGGTCTACGCTTCTGATTACGACTTGCCTCCTATTAATCTTGTACCTAGATTAGCTACAGAATTTGCAAGAATCTGCATTTTCATCATCTCTCTAATATAACATACAACCCCTACAACATACATCAATCCTTACAACTGGAAGACCTATGTTATCCATTAGCTTCTTCATATCGTAAAAATCACTTGGCATGATATTATCACGAGGCATTGCTTCCCGCATTACTTCAACAAAAGAGTTGAAGCAATTTTCAGACACATTATGTTCTGCCTTGATATTTAACAGTCTTGAAGTCACTGATAACTTAGTGTGGTTGTCACAACCTGCCCATAAAGGTTCATCTGCTACTTTCAACACTTCCCAGAATTGATTAGATGGAGAAGTTTCATTGTACACATTCTCATTAAAACCTGTTAGCCCTACCTCTTCCAATTGTGATGCATAACTAGTACCCACTTGTTCAGGTGTAAGAGTAAAACTAGTACTTGCATGGTTCGATTCTAAAACAAAATTCTGACCAGCTGCATCAATGACCATCCTCTGGTAGGGGTTCAATTGATTATAATATTCTTTCCTGATTGAAAATTGATCACTTCTTCGATGTCCTTCATTAGATATAAATGGTTCACCATGACAAGTCCAATTATAGTAGTTCGGAGTAAACCCAAATCTACAAAGATGTTCTCTAACTTTATTACACACATGAAATTTACCATTACTGCACTTTTTACATGGACACCTTAACTTATTTCCATCCATGAACTCAAATTTACTACTAGCAAAGTCCAAAAACTGTTCCAACCCAGTGCGAAACTCATCAGTTAATCCTCGACGTCCAAGTAAGTTCTTATTATACATCCAAGTCCTGTCTCTTTGCATTGTGTCTGTACATAAATTAAAAAATCTCATAAAATATTTACAATATCATATGTACTGTTTAATATTCTTAATTAAAACTATAAACGGTTCACCATAGCAAAATTTTTTTAATAGTTCAAGATAAACCCAAATCTATAAAGACGTTCCCTAACTTTATCACACACATAAATTTTACCATTACTGCACTTTTTATATGAAACTACTATGGTATCAATTCAGTGGATAAAAGTTGTCCCAAATGTCATCGGTAATTTTGCGATAATCCATTTCGTCGCCAATTCGTGACGAAACTTTGCAAATTATCGACGAAAAGGAGGGGTCGTCGTCAATTAGCGATGATATCTGATTTTCGTCTCAAATTAGCGACGAAAATGAGATGTCGTTGCTAATTAGCGATGAAACAATCTCTTTCGTCGCTAATTAGCGACGGTAGTACTCAAGTCGTCGCTAATTAGCGACGACGGGTACTAATTCATCGCTATTTAGCGACGAAAAGGATCTGTCGTCGCTAATTAGCGACGAACAGTATATGCCGTCGCTAATTAGCAACGAATTTTGCGACGAATACGTGCTCAAGTGAGATACATACGTACTAAAAAAAAATTCAAGTGAAAACAATGCAAAAATTACCAAATCAAGAAGACTTACCCAAGTATTTCGTTGAATTTTTTTGTAGTAGAAAGTACTCGATTTGATGAGAATTGCGATGTCTCACATCGACACCTACATAACAAAAAAATGAAAATTACTCAATATCGATGAAGCTTATGGCAATTAATGAAAGACAATGGTGAAATAAATAACAATTTATTTCATGCTCACCATAGAACACATAGAACACAAATAACAAAAGAGAAGACAGAAGAGAGAAGAGAGCGGCCGAATGGAAAAGAATGGAGAGAAAAAGTTGGAAAAGGGCTCTCAAAATGGAGAATTTTACTCGGCCACGAAAGTAGTGACAAAAAAGTGTCGGTGGACTTTAGCGACGAAAATGGTTCGTCGCAAATGTCGTCGCTAATTAGCGATGAAAAAATGTATCGTCGCTAGTTAGCAACGAATTTAGCGACAAATGTGGATTTTCGTCACTAAAATCCCTCTCTTATTTTGCAACGAATTTGGCGACGAATTTTGTGACGAAATATTATTCGTTGCTACTTTCGTCTCAAATTAGCGACGAAATAAATTCGTCGCTAATTTTCGTCGCAAATTAGCGACGAATTATACTTCGTGGCTAAAAGCCATTTGTTATTTTGCCACGAATTTTGCGACGAATTTGTCACGAAAGTTTTTTCGTTGCTATTTTTGTCGCAAATTAGCGACGAATTATATTTCGTTGCTAATGTTTCGTGGCTAAAAGCCATTTCTTATTTTGCGACAAATTTTGCAATGAATTTGTGACGAAAGTTTTTTCGTTGCTAATTTCGTCGCAAATTAGCGATGAATTATGTTTCGTCGGTAATTTTTCGTGGCTAAAAGCCCTTTTTTTTTTGTAGTGGTGTCAGTCTCACTAAACACGACATGGAAGCCTCTGGAAAGTGTCAATGCTTCCTAGTTTATAGGTATAAATTCTATTGACCATGATGCCATCTCTATATTGCTGTTATGACCTTGCCCACGTGTAATGTTAGAGTTCTAGATTTGTTTCTAGAATTGATAGATGCGAATTAGCACAACTTACTCAATATGCTTCCATATACAGAATTGATAGATGCGAATTAGCACAACTTACTCAATATGCTTCCATATACAGACGACACTTTCCCTGGAGAGCCAGATTCTAAGTCACATCCTTTAGCAGAATCCATCCATGATTACTTCGATTCAATTTTTAGCACATACATATCCTGCTTAAACTTAACCGTTCCATCTCGGTAATCACATGATTGTTAGGGAAAAGCATTTAAATAACTCACCTCTCGCTTGCTTTTCATTGTGCCACATTGCTCTAGAAAGCTCTCTCTTGTTCAACATTATAATGGATTTACTTTATTAGCTCGGGTAACAAAAAGAAAAGTGTTGGGTTCCCAAGCATGAATTTGGATCAGACCAAGTAAATTTGGTTCCACGCTAACGATACTTATGTACGTATATTTAAAGTCGCCCCACTTCGCTCTATCGCTATAATTGCGAGGAGGGCCATGAGTGAGGGAAAATTATGAACCTGAAGAAAGCTAAAAGGAAAATCCTACTCATTTGAAACGTTAAGGTTCTCAAAAAATACTCAGTTAGGAAAGAGAGCGAACATACTTTGCAATTATCTTTGAAAACTCTTTTCGCCCCCATCAACTTTAATTCTCAAGTAATTAGATAAGATTGATAGGCTCTATTCCGATAGGCGGAATAATCAGTCTAGAGTCAGCTCATACTTACCAAATATGAAGGTGGACGTCTTGGGGCACCATAAATGCGGTATTGCTTGCATGATACCGCTTTTGACATTAATATCCAAGAGAGAAATGAGTCTGCCCAACTTAGACTCCACGAATCTCGACCATCTTATCCAATTTGTTCTACCATACCTTGAGCTCGGTCCTAGGAGGAGGAATGAGTTGGATATCGGACCTCCTCGTTGTCATGGACCAAGACTCATGATCAACCTAATTTCTCATGGACCGACAAAAAGCACGATAAAGTAAGTAAATTGCGTAGCATAAGGTTAGAAAACTTACTTCACTAGAGAACAATAGCAATTACATAGACATGCATATTCGACGTGAGGCTCAATACCTAAACTAGATAGCTTAACAAAGGGGAGACAAGAGGGTGATTTGATCAATCACAGCCTCGCATAGGTGCTCCTAACTTCGACACAGTCAAGAGGCTGACCAATTGTCACGTACGCTCGCGGACAAAGGTAGACGCTTTTAACACCAAGAGAGACGATTTGGGCTGAGAAGGGCGTCCTCTACTTCATAGGCTCACGTTCATAGTTGTATCCTTCTCAACACCATCCTAAGTACTCCTAATTGCAGCCTAGGTCCTGCGGCGGGTTGTGTGTAAAGTGTAGTACTAAAGCATGTAAAAGCATGCACAACAATTTATATTTCAAACACCACTTCAATATTAATGAAAACTATTCATTCTCATCACCAATCTCCAAAGAACGGTTAACAAAACACTTCACCCCTGATACCTTCCATCGACAAAACATTTATTTAACACTTGATCCTTCGGGCGTACCTTGCATCCCTACTGCCAAACAAAAAGATTTTGAAAGAGAGAAAGTTCAAGCCTAAGTCTACTATGAAGTTCAATTCAAGTACTTAGTGAAGTCACCAAGCTGTCATCTCGTCAAAGGTGAACCACCCAAGGGAGAACTGATGGATTTCTAAGCCAAAGACACAGCACGGACTCTCCAAACCCTACTAATCGTAACTTTTGGATCAATACAAGAATAATCAATTTAACATGCAAGTAAATTCAATTAGGAGTCCCCATTAATCTATTGTGGGTCGGTTAGTAACCCAAGTAAAGTGTGAGAGACTAATTTAGTAATGCGAACTAGAGATTCAAAGCACAACCTTATTAAGGTTTTCCTAAATGTCGGCAATATGCTAATTAAAAATGCAATCTAATTAAACATTATTTCTAAATGCTTGTGTAATTCTAATTAATTCTTTTTATTTTTTTAATGAAATTTAAAGCATATGCAATTCATTTAATGCAATCTTAATTCTAAATTACGTCTATAAGCTAATAATTTATCATGACATGTAAAAGGCAGTCTATATGACCTAATTCTGATGACAAATAAATTAACAAGAGTTATACTAGCATGGCATGAAATTTTGACTGCCCTAACATGCAATTACTAAATGACATGGAAATTTTTACATAAAATTGACATGGCATGTGTGACAAGGCAATGACACAACAAGATTACATGGCAAGAATGATGACGTGGCAAAAATAATGACATGGCAAGATGACATGTCATGTGAGGATGGCGTGGCAATATGACATGGCATGCGATGCAACCTATTCTATATAATATGCTCATGTTACTATTTTATGATTTCCTTCTAAAATAAAGATATGACACTACCTAATTGTGAGATTACCTAATTTAAATTTGAAAATAATTTATATTAAATCCTATTCTAAATTGGAAACTTTACCAAATTATTCTACACTTCCTAAACGGGCAGTTCTATCTAGGGAAGTAATCTATCCTACATGCAATGCAATTTTTGTATCTTTCAAAATAGGAAAGTCTTTTAAATTGAAGATATGCAATATAATAAAATTAAATATGTCATCCAACCCAAAAAAGGAAACAAATAAAACCGACAACCCGATCTCAATGCCTAAAGATCGAACATCCCACTTTGTGCATGCTTCAAAATGGGGAACTTTCCTAATCTGGATATGCCTATAAATCTCAAACAACAATCAAGTTAGATTATGATATATCCAAATTAGGCAGTAATATCGAGAAAATAAAATAGAAAACTACCTTGTTCGAAGATTTGTTTAATTTCCAAAACGGGGACCGACGGTGGGAAATCACAGTTGCGGCGACCGACAAGCAAGGACCAGCGATGGGAGTTTCTCGGCTAGTGATGGCAAGCAGAGGGACTGCCAGCATGGCTTGGGCCAAAGACAGGTCACAGAAAGGAGTGGCGAAGCTCGGCCTTCGCTGCTGGGCTTGGCGACGGCAGGGAGGCACAGCGGTGCTGCGATTGCGGCTGGCTGGTGGCAACGGGAAGAGCAGCACGACTTGGCTGATCGTCGGGGATCTCATGGGCAGAAGCTGGTCGTCGGAGGGCAGCGAGGACAGGGAATTCACCGGGTAGAGTTGCGAGGCTGGGCTGGTCATCGTGACATGATATTGATTTTGAGAATCCGGTTATCGAGCAAATGATACAGCCCGAACAACTATCAATTTTTTTTTATATAACGTGTTGACTGACTTTACATCTTCTGTTAATAGTTTGTTCACCAAATGTTCATTAGTTCTAGTACCACGGATTCTCTAGTTAGATGTACCCTGAGTTGCGAAAGGGGATCAAAGTTTCGAAGGATGTATATTGTAAGATCCTGGTCACTGTTCTTGTAATTTGAGTTCTTTGTTATGTGAAAGGATTAATATCACAAGAAACTCCAAACTGGTATGTCTGTGGTTTACCTCAAATTATTTTTCGACCATAAAAACCCCTAAGTTGGTACACTTGTGGCAAGGTTATACCAAACTATTCTCTTGACCACAAAAAACTCCAAACTAGTATATCCGTAACAAATTTATCCCAAACTAAATTTTTGACCACCACAAGCTCCAAATTGGTACACATGTCATAAATTGAGCATTTGTTAGTTTCTATTAAATTGGGTTAATAATACGAAAAATCCAAACTGATACTTCCGTGACAAACATATGGCAAAAACCCCAAAATGATAAACTTATCAATTGCGACGTGTCATCCAATTTAATGAGTTGTTTGTAAAATTTAAAGGAAAACTAATGGAGGATAAATTTGTCATAAATATACTAATTTGTGGAAAATTTATCAAATGTGTACTAGTTTAGTGTGTTTGATGGTAAAAAAATCATTTTGATTAAATTTGTCACATGTATAAAAGTTTGGAGTTTTTTGTGATAAAAAAAATAGTTTGTGGAAAATTTGTCACACGTGGACCAATTTAAGATTTTTCGTGGTATTAACCCTATGTTAAAAAGTGATACAAGTCCAAGTAAGAAATTGATAAGTATTATCTATCAACCGACTATACCGATGGATACAATGAATACAACACATAGCAATGCGAGCAACTTGGCTTTGTTGTTGCGGTGAGAAAGAAATCTTCTTGTATATTCTTAATACCTTTGAAAAATATTTAATTCGGAAACGAAAAGCACATTGAAAAACTAAATAGCAAGATACGAATGCTAGTATAAACAAAACGCGACAGCACTTGATTACACAATTTTGATAAATTTTAAGATTAAACTGCACTTTTTAAAACTTTTATGACTTAATTATACTTTCATGATACTTTTATCGCACTTAACAAAAAAAAATGTTGGTAAAATGGAGGCAAGATAAATCAACACGCATCCAAATCCGCAACGATTTTATTTTACCGGTGAATTTATTGGATAGTTACAAGTGATTGCTTCAAAAAATTCACTAGATGGCGGACTTAATTATGGAATGGCGGCGGCGACAAATTGTGGCCGGGGTTAGGTCCAGCAGGGACGTCATGCAAGATCCGGCCTTCTTCTCCGAAGTGGGGGGGGCCGGGGTTAGGTCCAGAGGGGACTTCACGCAAGAGCCGGCCTTCTTCTCCAAAGTCGGGATGGCCTTCCGTGACGAGGTCTCTATGGAATGGCGGCGGCGACAAATTGTGGCCGGGTTAGGTCCAGCAGGGACGTCATGCAAGATTCGGCCTTCTTCTCCGAAGTGGGGGGGCCGGGGTTAGGTCCAGAGGGGACTTCACGCAAGATCCGGCCTTCTTCTCCGAAGTCGGGATGGCCTTCCGCGACGAGGTCTCTATGGAATGGCGGCGGCGATAAATTGTGGCCGGGGTTAGGTCCAGCAGGGACGTCATGCAAGACTCGGCCTTCTTCTCCGAAGTGGGGGGGGCCGGGTTAGGTCCAGAGGGGACTTCACGCAAGATCCGGCCTTCTTCTCCGAAGTCGGGATGGCCTTCCGCGACGAGTTCTCTATGGAATGCCGGCGGCGACAAATTGTGGCCGGGGTTAGGTCCAGCAGGGACATCATGCAAGATTCGGCCTTCTTCTCCGAAGTGGGGGGGGCCGGGGTTAGGTCCAGAGGGGACTTCACGCAAGATCCGGCCTTCTTCTCCGAAGTCAGGACGGCCTTCCGCGACGAGGTCTCTATGGAATGCCGGCGGCGACAATTGTGGCCGGGGTTAGGTCCAGCAGGGACGTCATGCAAGATTCGGAAGTGAAAATGGGTGGCTTCGCCTTCTTCTCTGAAGTGGGGACGGCTTTCCACGACCAAGTCTCTCGCCTTTGTTGCAGGGAGTGAAGCTAGGTCAAAAGCCAAAGCGAGCATGAGGAGGATGGTCCATGAGCATTTCAGATTAGCTCTCGCCATTGTTTTCTTCTTCTTTCCTAATAATTTTCTGCCAAAAGTATATGCCTGCCTCTTGCTCTAGTATCCCTATTTATAGGCACGCATTTTATTGAGAAGGATACCATCTCTATATTTCTTGTTATGACGTTGCTCATATGTAGTGTTAGAGCTCTAGATTTGTTTCCAGAATTGGTAGATGCAAATTAGCGCAAATCATGCAACATCTTCCATATAACGTGACAAGTTCCCTCAAAAGCCAGATTCTGAGTCTGTCCGTTTATAGAATCCATCAGCCTTTACTTCCCATTTTTGGCACACATATATCCATCTTAACTTTGATCTTTTACATTTTGGTAATCACATGATTCGTTGTAGAAAAGAATTCCAATAACTCACCTCTAGCTTGCTTTTCATTGTGCCACATTGCTGGAGAAGCTCTCTCTTGTTCACCATCATAGCGGGTTCACTTAATTAGATCAGTAACAAAAAGAACTAGAGTTGGGTTCGCCGGGATGAACTTCGCCAGAGCAGATAAAGTTGGAGTCCACCTAACGAAACTATAATCGCAAGAAGGGCCACACGTTCAAAATAACTACAACTTCATGTTAGCTCGTTTGAGTAATCTCACAAATTCAAGTATTTGACCCAGCATTCTCATAATTAATTTTTGAAAGTGAAGAAGGATTTATTAACATTTTAGATTTGAGATCTGCTTAATATTGGACACCTCAAATCCTACCGGTATTCGAATATTTGTTTGTAAAGTAGGTCGAAGTCGTGAAAATTTTTAGACCAAAACAAGGAAATTTTAAATAAGAGCCTAAAGTGGCCATTACTATTTCAAATAAGGGCTTGACCTCGCCGGCCGGCCGGCTAAATATCTAAATGATCAAGGGAATTTTCGTCAAAATATAATTTAACATAATTTTTAATTATTTAAAATTATATATATTCTGGCCCGCTAAATTATATTTTTGTAGAAATTCTCTCACTTTAATAGTAAATTATATATTTTCAAAGCACGTTTAATAATATTTAACTAGCCCAAGAAACAATTTAACATTTTCTTTGACGAAATTCGTACAGAGATTTTAGGGTAATTGGACTATTTCATCTAGCAACTCTAGATTGATGTAAAATATATATATATATATATATATATATATATATATATATATATATAGGCAAAAAGGAGAGAAGATAGAGAAGCGTGGGTAAAAGTGAATACTCATTCCGCTTTGGGTAGTACTGTTTTTTCAGTAATTTTGAGCTCAAAGGGATTCACGTAGTTCCTATATTACGTATAGGCAAATAAAAGGTACGGAAGAAATATGGTGTAATGTTTCCCAATAAGTATCTGATTTGTGTCCTAATTAGTAGATTGTAGACAATTTAACTTGGACTTGCACAAAATATAAATTGAGATATGTTTCTTCAATTCATCTCTAAGTTTCTGTTGGCACTTAAATTTTGATTGACATTTTTGGTCATTATCATTTACATATAAAGTTAGAACTAATTTTAGTTCTTGCCAAAAAAAAAAAATCAAATCAAATCATCCATGCATTGTATTCACATTTATTTCTATCAATAGAGTGAGGACGAGGTTGAATTGGCAGGCGATTCATGCTGAGATTCATCTCAAATTTTCGGCTAAAGACTTGAGGGTGTGAATCGTAGTTTTCAAGATTGTGGGAGCTCAAATTCCAAGATTATTGGAGCCTATATCTCTAGGATTGTGGGAGCTCAGAATTTAGAGATTGCTTGAACTCATCCAATTTCAATATTGATGGAAAATCCATGATTATTGGAGTTCATTTTTCGAGTCTAATTAAGCCTATTTAAGTAGTTAATTTTAGAAAAAGTTTAATCGATTCGATAGAGGCTTGACTTGAACTCAAAAGGTGAAGCAAGTCCATGATCGGTCGTCAAATTTTAGTTAAGGCTTAGGACTATATGGCTGAACTTTTAAGGGTTGTGGACTTAATTTCAATTTTAATTCAGCCCATTTAGCTTATTTAATTATTAAGGCTTGTTATTAATTACCCATTTGATTAATTATAGCTTGATTCGAGCCCAAAGATGCGCGATATGCACATAAGACAGGGAAAATTCGGCTAGCCCATAGAATACCTCATAGGCTGAATTTTTCAAAGAGTTTTAACCCATTGGGACTTCTCAATATTTTGAAAATTAAGAGTTTTAAGTGATTGAAACTACTAAATTCAAAATTTCTAATCTAAGGACCTTAATCTAATCCTATCTTAGCTAGGTTGATCCGACGGTCATCATTAATTTCTATTCCTACCAGAATTAGGACTACTCTAGCTCTATATAAACACATTAATCCTTTATTAAAGAGGGTTACACACATTGAACACTTGAGTAGAAATTGAGAACTACTTTGTAAAGACTAAGAGTTCGATTGTCTCCCCTGAGGTCAAGACAATCCTCTACTTAGCCGTACCACCCCAGCCGCCGTTTGCTAGCGCTGTTCCGCAACCCATCACTGCACCTCCGCTGGCCATCACTCCCTTGCATCGCTGAGCAATACTTCACCGCCCTTGTGTCACTGATAGCCCCTGCACAGGCCGCTAAGCTCCGCCGCCATCCTTGCACCACCCTTTGCTTTACCGAGCGCTGTCTTCCCTGCATACCTCAGCTCAGCCATCGGCAGTCCTTGCATCACCTGCTGTCTAGCCTGGTTTCAGCTCAAATTCGGCCTAAATCTCATCGATGAATCAAGGTAATATCTTTACCCTTATTAAGATTGATTTGTTGCTGATTTGTGATAAAAAGCATGCTGCTTTGGTGCTATTTTAATGTTGTTCTTACACTGCTTGTGTGCTGTTTTGTCCGAATTGAGGCTCTTTTGTGTGTTCTATGATCACTAACTATGCCGATTTTTTTTTTTGCGGGAGCATAAGGTAATTTTCTAGACTTTTTATTGTAAATCAATGCTGTTTGATTGGAAACTCACATATATATTTTGATGATTCAATGAATGTATATAATTTGCAATTGAAGGCAAAAAGGTTCAAGCTTTTTCGATCAACAAAAATTCTCATTGATCATCAAAGTCGAAACTTTCTAAGATATTGCTTGATTTATTGCCTTTAATTGACCATGTAAGCTGGGTTCGTGCGGCAACTTGGATCCCTTGAAACGCTTTATGGTCTAGCATGTCGAAAATTGTTTTTACGTTGATGAACAATTGACTTATTTTTTAGCTCAATTTTGTGGTACTTTTTCTATTGCGGCACTTGACACAAATTTTCTGAATTAAAATCCTAAAACCAAATCCAGACAGTCCTATCTGTAGCCATTCGGATATGATCGTTCGGACTAATAAAAAGTGAAAGTTAGCAATTTGATTTATAATCGTTTTAGATCTAATTCGATATCTTCTCAAATCAATTTGGGTTTAACGAAGTTGAACTTTTCGAAAAAATTCAGTAGGAATATCCATGAGTGCTTAGTGATTTTAATGTTATTGATTTGGATATTTGTTGATTTATTTTGGATCATTATCTTATCTTGCTTGAAATTCCATACTAAAAAAAAAACCTGAAAATTTTAGTAAGGAATGATTTCTTAGAAACCCTATCTAATTGAAATTTTAGGAAAGGAAAGCTTATCTCATGGAAATTTAGAGTGAAAATTGAGATAGGGGATTGTCTATGCATACCTTCAAAGGGTTGAAAATTCTAAAAATACCAAAAAAAAAAACATTCTGCTTATTACATCATGCATATCTTTATGTTTTGCATATCTCGTGCATCATGCGTGTCTTTATATTTTGCATTTGTGATTACCTCATGCATATGATGTTTGCAAATGACATGTTTGCGTATATTATGTTTGCATATCCTTGTTTGCATATCCACGTTTGCATATTCATATTTTTGCTATCATGTTTTCAAGTATCACCACATCAAATCTACATATTTTTTTTTTGAAAATCACATATTTGCATGCTTCAATTTTGGCATAAATGGTCATGCCCTGTTTGCATATCCCATGTTGCTTTGCACGTCATATATCATCCATGTGCATATTTCGAATATCACTTGCATAATCATTCATCCTACTTTTCAAAAATCATGCATTGCATATCATCACTTGTCATGTTATTTCCATTTGCCATGATATGCTCTATTATGTAGAAACCATGTTTAGCCTTCATCATTAAGTTAATGAATTAAACTTGCACTTTAGTTCTATGATCGCTTGCAACACTATTCATGCTTTCCATGTCATGGCATATAGTTAGAATATTTTACTTGTATGCTTTAATTTTGATTAGTAACCTTTGCATATTAGGTAATTTGACTCTAAATTTGCATGTTTTGCATTCGCATTCCATCATTAGATATTCTCTCATATCATGCATCGTTCATTACATTCCTTCTAATAAGTGAAAACATAAAAACACCTCGTTCGAGCTCCAAGTAAAATTCAATCAAGATTGGGTTCCCAAACTTAGGATTTTCATGAAATTTAAGATATTGAAAGGGCACTAGTTTTAACTAACTAATATAATCAAGTCCGCTCAATCCCCTAATTTTTTGTTCGTAGAAGTAAGGTAATTCTCCCTGTACCTTACTTAGATTTTCTAATCAACTTGCCAAGAATGATTAGTGACGACTTCAAATCATCCAAATATTAACATAAACAAAGTTGTGAATTGGTAGAGCTTAGGAGAGCCCGTATTATGTTAGTCATTTGATAAACTTAATAATCCATTAACCTAAGCAAGCTTATTTTTTGAGGTCGCGACAGTTTCCATATTGGTTTGGCCAAGAAACATATCATATTAATTTGTTTAAAGGTTAATACCATAAAAAATTCTAAACTATGCCCCCGGTGACATCATTATTCCAAACTATTTTTTGTGTCACCAAAAGAACCCTAAAATGTACGCATCGTGACACTAATATCTCAATTTTTTTATGTCATAAAAGCCATAAACTATGCTCAAGTTTCTGATATTGTTGAAAATGAAAAAATAAAATTAGGGTATTAGTGTGATAGTTGGCAAAGTTTAGGGTTTTTGGTGGAAGATAATGGCTATTTTTGTCAATTTGGTACAAGTTTGGTTTTGGAGACAAAAAATATGTCTGAGGTTGTAAAAAAATCCAAGCTGAAAGCGTAAACTATTACGTTAAGGGAGGCCACATATACATAAATAGAATATAAACCCCTAGTCAAGTCAAGGAATCTGGTATATTGCTACAATCTCTCTCATGTTCAATTCAGATTAGAAATTACACATGAAATTTGACTAATGGGGTGGGTGCACGTGCAAAATATACTAGGACATGATGTGATACCATATTAGAAATAAACGTCCTTTTAGCCTTGCATTTAGTGTTTTAGTGACATCAATGCTATGTAGGGGAAGAAAAAAAAATTCATGTCATAATTTTCAGTTAATCAAGTTATACGGAATTAACGAAATGACTTGATTATACCAATTTGACAAGTTTTAGGACTTAACTGCACTTTTTGAAAGTTTTTGTACTTAATTGCACTTTCTTGATAAATCTTAAGACTTCTAGCGCATTTATCTTAAAAAAGTAGGTAAAAAGGAGGTTAGATAAATCAACACACAATCAAATCCACAACAACTTTATCCTATCGGTGAACTTATTGAATAGTTACAAGTAATTGCATCAAAAAAATTCACTAAGAAGGCTGACTTAATTATGGAATAACCGTGACAAAACGTCAATTGTGGATGGGATTAGGTCTAGAGGGGACTTCATCAACAAGCGAAACTGTGGCCGGAGTCAGTTCCAGAGGGGACTTCACGCAATATCTGATAGTGGAAATGGGTTGTTTCACTTCTTCTTCTCTGGCGCCGGCATGCCCTTTCGCGACTAGGTCTTTCGCCTTTGTTCTAGGGAGAGAAGCTAGCCCAAAAGCTAAAACGAGCATGAGAAGGATCGCCCATGAGCATTTTGAAATAGCTCTTGCCATGGTTTCTTTCTTCTTCTTTTTTCCTAATAATTTCTCCAAAAGTACATCCATCACCCTTGCTCTAGTATCCCTATTTATAGGTACGAATTCTGTTGAGAAGGATGCCATCTCTATATTGCTTGTTATGACGTTGCTCATGCGTACTGTTGGAGTTCTAGATTTGTCTCTAGAATTGATAGACGCAAATTAGCACAAGTAATTCAACATATTCCCTTATATACATGACAATTTCCTTTGAGAGCTAGATTCTAAGTCAGTTCTCTCATAGAATCTATCCGCCATTACTTCGATCCCATTTTTAGCACGTATATATCCTCCTTAAACATTGATCTTTATCACATTATTCGCTATTGAAAAGTATTTCAATGGCTCATCTCTTGCTTGCTTTTCAATGCGCCATATCGCTCGAGAACCTCTCTCTTGTTCACATTGCTTTTCATTGTGCCACATTACTACTTTATTGGCACGGTAACAAAAAGAAATAGTGTTGGATTCACCGGCATGAACTTGGACCCGAGCAAATAAAGTTGGATTCCATCCTAATGGTACTTTTATGTATATATCGTTAAAGTTCCTCCTCTTCCTTCTATCACTATAATTGCAAGAAGGGCCATACATTCAAAATAACAATATTTTCGTGTTAGCCCGTTTAATTAGTTTCACAAATCGAAGTGTTTTACCCTACATTGCTATAATGAATTTTGAAACAGAAGAAAGATTTGGGTAGCATTTTAGATTTTAGATTATCATAATATTGTCCTAAAAGTACTTGAATATCTGTTTTGAAGTAGCCGAAGTCGTGAAAATTTTTAGACAAAGAAAAGTGTCATGGGACAAATTTGCAAGATGTGATCCCCTACTATGGGTGGGAAAGTCAAGGATAGTCTCCAAAAGTAACTTTAAACAAGGCCGCAAAGCGTGGTATCCAAAACCAAGACCTTAGTGTCATATTAAAAAAGATACATTTAACAGAGCATTGGCTCATCATTCATAACCTACATTGGTCATCTTCCCGTAGTTCGAAGCCAGCTTGCTTTGCGTATATTTAGATGCAACATTGAATATTATCATTTTTTTTAATTAGTCTTTCCCTCTTTCGGTCGAGTGAGACTTTTTTCAACATCAAACATGCTTGATCTTGCTGTTGGGCCTCAACTGTCCTAGCATGCGTGCCGGTAGGCAAGGAGCCTAGTGTCAAGATGTGCCGAGCGAGCTGTCACCGATAACTTTACGGCCATCAATAAAGCTTAATGCAAGATAGACAGCACCAACGTGAAGGTGCATACGCCCGCTGGAGGGTGAGAAACTGCTCTTGTTGAGGAGCAATAATAAGATAGTTTGGTCAAAGCAAGTACACTTCTCATACCCCTCATTGTCTCAACCTGATGCTTCTTTTATTATTGGCCAAAATGTTTAATGTTGGAAAGATGATGACAAAATTTTTCGAATTGATTGTATTTGGTGTGATAATGATCCATTAAGCTGCTAACTGAAAATATGAATATAACTCAGGGAAAATTCCAAATAAGCACCTCAAATGGGATTATTTTCTCAACTCCCATATGGTAATGTCAAATCAAATACTGAAATGGCTCTTTTTGGTAGAGGGAGGAGTTGAGAATTATACGGACTACACTCCTCTCGTTTTTTTCGTGGAGGGGGGTTTTTGGTTCTTGCAAATCTCAATTCTCAACTCCTCCCTCTACCAAAAAGAGAAACACGTTATGATTAAAACTTAAAATTTATGTTTAAAACTCAGGGAAATTTCCAAATAAAAATCAATTGTGGACTTTTTGGTAAAAAAAAGGGAAACACATTTTGCCTGGATTTTGGGACGTGTAAGTGCCAAGCTAGAAGGGTGGAAGGAAAATTTATGTTCAAAGTTGGGAAAAATCATGATTAAAACTTATGTGCAAGCTCTGCCACAATATGCCATGTCTATTTTCAAAATTCGTATTTAAGTTTGCAATGCTATTCAGCAGAAGATTGCTTCTATCTAGTGCAAGACAAATGAGGCCAAATCTGGAATTCACCGGAAGAGATGGGATGTTTTGAAGTGAAGAAATGATAAGGGAGGACTAGGATTCAGAGACCTGCTCGCTTTCAACAAAGCAATGTTAGGAAAGCAAACCTGGTGACTGAGTAATTATTCAACCTCTCTCTGGAGTAAGGTGTTCAAAGGATTTTATTTTCCCCCATAGGGACTTCTGGAAAGCTGAAAAGGGACAACTCCCGTCATGGGGCTGGCAGAGCTTGGTTCTGGGAAGAGTCAATATCACCCTCAGCCATGTGGGCAGTAGGGAATGGAGCCCTGCTAATAGGGATGAACCGCAATTTGTCTCTGAATTCATTGTAAGGGAGGAAAATAGTATTGGCGTGAGCTGTCAATTAGCTAATTGGTGTATTTTAGGAATAGATTAGCACCATATTGAAGGAATCGTTTTGTTATTTGTGAATATCTTGTTACCATATTCGTAGGAGGAAGTTTAGGTAAAACTTGTATATGTATGGCTGTTAAGTGTTTTTTAAAAGTGTAAGGAAAAGAAAACTTTCTAGAGTTGAAAGGAAATTTCTGTTCTTCATGGTATCAGAGCCATAGGGTTTGATCCTTGGGGTACTGTACGTCAATTATTGACTGCATCCCGTTGCTATACACCATGGAAGGGAAGGCCATAGCAACACCACAACCTAGTGAAGGATCGACAGCCACAGCAATCCTTGAAAGTCTTACGGCTGCGATGAACCAACTTGCAGCACAGCAGAGTCCTCCATCATCGACAGAAAATTCTGCCCCTGCTATCGCCATTAAATTCAACGGCATGAATTATGGCTTGTGGTCCCAAGTTGTCGAGATGTACGTCTCCGGCAAAGACAAATTGGGATACTTAACTGGTGACATTCCACAACCGGCTCAGACCGACCCTGCTTTCCGGAAGTGGAAAACTGAAGATGCCACCGTGAAAGGTTGGCTCATAAACTCAATGGAACCCGCGTTGATCGGAAATTTTATAAGATTCCCTACGGCAAGAGCAGTATGGGAGTCAGTGGCAACAACCTATTTTGATGGGACTGATACGTCCCAAGTATATGATTTGAAGCGGCAAGTGTCGCGATTGAAACAGAATGGAGGACCAATCGAAACCTTCTATAACAATCTTCAGGCTGTCTGGAGAGAGATTGATTTTCGCAGACCAAACCCCATGACGTGTGCTGGTGATATTGCGAGATATAACTCTACAGTTCAAGAAGATCGAGTGTATCTCTTCCTTGATGGACTGGATGATCGACTCGACAAGGTTAGAGCCGATGTTCTACAAATGCAACCATTCCCCACTGTAGAGCAAGCATATGCTCGAGTGAGACGGGAGGATGTTCGACAAACGGTGATGCTCTCATCCGGAGAACATGGAATCTCGGGTGGGGCTATGATCTCTCGACGTGAGGGGGCAGACTCTCGATTCCGTTTGACGACAAGAGGAACACCGAATCGAGATATTCGACCAAAAAGGGGTGCACAACAATCAACCGATATCTCTGGAGGGTGTTCTCACTGCGGGAATTCACGACACACGAAGGATACTTGTTTTAAACTCCACGGGTATCCTGAGTGGTGGGAAGAGTTACAGAAAAAGAAGAAGGCGGGAAAAGAGGCAGGAAAAGGAAGTGCTCAAGCCGCTTTAGTCTCTGGAGGTACTGGTTTTTCGTTAGTACCAGATCAAAAACCAATTGAAGACACTGAAGGTAATTCAGGTTGTGCTCTTTCTGCCTCTCACTTGGATAAGAGTGTTGGATGGATTATTGACTCCGGGGCGACCGATCACATGACCTTTGACTCTCAAGATCTTGCAACAATAACTTCTCCAATGCGGGACTGGATTACAAATGCAAATGGTCACAGTTCTAGTGTAACTGGAGCAGGGGATGTTACACTCTCGAAATCTGTGTCTCTTTCAAATACATTGCTAGTGCCTTCTTTATCAAATAAGTTATTGTCTGTGGGACAACTTACCAAAGATCTACAATGTTGTGTTCTAATGCATCTTGATTTGTGTCTTTTCCAGGACATTCGCACGAAGGAGATTATTGGACGTGGTACTAAGAGGGATGGATTATATTTTTTAGATGATTTCGGGTCAAAGTCAGGTCATGTTTTACATACTCAGGGTAATCTTGACAGAGAAAGACGCTTGGTTTGGTTATGGCACCGTCGACTTGGGCATCCTTCGTTTGGGTACTTGAAGATTTTATTTCCTGAATTATTTCGTCGTATATCAGAGTCATTATTCACATGTGAAACTTGTATTCAGGCAAAGAGTCATCGTGTTAGTTTTCCTCCTAGTATCAATAAAAGAACAAAACCATTTGCTTTGATTCATTCTGATGTGTGGGGACCGTCACCAATCCCTACAGTTTCTGGTTTTAGATGGTTTGTTACATTTGTGGACGATTGCACTAGGATGACTTGGCTATATCTAATGAAACACAAGGATGAGGTTACTGCTATAATTGAAAAATTCCATGTGATGATTAAAACACAGTTTGATGGAAGATTCAAGTACTTCGAACAGATAATGGGGGGGAATATGTGAACAACAAGCTTGATGCGTATTTTTATCGGTATGGCATCATTCATGAAACCTCTTGTGCTCAAACACCACAACAGAATGGAGTAGCTGAGCGAAAGAATCGACATATTCTTGAGACCGCAAGAGCTCTTCTTATAGGGAGTCATGTTCCGAAGAGGTTTTGGGATGCTGCTGTAGTAACTTCAGTGTATCTAATGAATCGAATGCCCTCGCGGGTGTTAAATTTCCGAACTCCATTGCAAAGCCTTGCCGATCATGTGGAGCTTCCTGGTGTTTTGAGTTTACCTCCGAAAGTCTTTGGATGTGTGGCTCTTATTCACTTGCATAAGAATCAAAGGACCAAACTGGATTCACGTGCAGAAAGGTGCCTGTTTATTGGATACGGATCAAACCAGAAAGGATACCGATGTTACAACCCTAGCACCAAGAAGATCCATGTCACACTTGATGTTACTTTTATTGAATCTGAACTCTTTTATCCAGCATCACAATTGAGTATTAGTACCGAGGGAGAAGAGCTGGATAAAAATTGGTGGGATATCTCTAATATACCGTCGCCTACGGTAAACATCCCCGAATCAATACTGCAGCCTACAATGGAGTGCAGTATACTAGCACAGCCGACGGTGGAAGTACCGCACCTTGCAATTGACGAACAGACAGAATCAGGCAATGGTGGGCTTCAAGCAGATTTTCAGGAGGTTTCAGAACAAGTTGATTTGGGAAAAGACCACAATGCTGCTATAGAACAAACTTCTATCCATCCATCTCCCTCTTTAGTATCCGACCAAGCTCCTGCGAATGATCCTGAGGTACCCATTTCTTCTCCTTTCTGTGATAATTTAAATAGTTGCAAGACGTATGTCCTTCCTGATAGGCACAACAGGGAAGGGCACCTGATAGATACTCTCCCGAAGTCAAAAATCGAAGATCCAAGTATCCTATAGCCAACCATGTGTCAACAAGAAGATTATCAGAAACATACAAAGCTTTTATTGCCAATGTCGCAGCTGAGTCTGTTCCCAAGAGAGTGGAGGATGCTATGAAGGATCCTAAATGGATAGCAGCCATGAAGGAGGAGATGGAAGCTTTAGAAAAGAATGGAACTTGGAGACTAGTAACTCTTCCAACGGGAAAAAGGCAGTGGGTTGCAAGTGGGTTTTCACGATAAAGTATAAGTCGGATGGGTCCGTTGAGAGATATAAGGCACGACTCGTGGCAAAGGGGTATACACAGACATATGGAGTTGATTATAAAGAAACATTCTCTCCAGTAGCAAAATTAAACACTGTGAGAGTTCTGTTGTCTTTGGCAGCTAATTTAAATTGGCCCTTACATCAGCTTGATGTAAAAAATGCATTTCTTCATGGAACTTTGGAAGAAGAAATTTACATGACAGTCCCACCCGGATATAGGTGTGATGGCAACCCGAATGTTGTGTGTAGATTGGAACGGTCACTCTATGGACTGAAACAATCCCCCGTGCATGGTTTGGAAGATTTTGTTTGGCTATGAAGCAATATGGATATGAGCAAAGTAATGCCGATCATACCTTGTTTCTGAGACGGCGAGGTGAGAAGATAACTCTTCTCATTATATATGTTGACGATATCATCATTATAGGCAATGATCATGTGGAGAGTACGAGACTCATGTCTAGACTGAATGGTGACTTTGAAATGAAGAATCTTGGAGAGTTAAAATATTTCCTAGGGATTGAAGTAGCGAGATCGGAAGAAGGAATTTTCTTGTCTCAACGGAAGTACGTGCTAGATCTTCTCTCTGAAGTCGGAATGCTGGAGTGCAAACCAGCTGATACTCCGATAATACAGAATCATAAGCTTCATGACAGTCCAGATCAAACTCATGCAAATCGAGATCGGTACCAACGTCTTGTAGGAAGACTAATCTATTTATCTCATACCAGGCCTGACATTGCATACGCGGTCAGTGTGGTAAGTCAATTCATGCATGCTCCGAAAAGGATCACATGGATGCGGTTGTTCGAATTTTGCGATATTTGAAGGCAGCCCCGGGAAAGGCTTGTTTTTCGGAAAGCATGGTCACTTGGATATAGAAGGGTATAGTGATGCAGATTGGGCAGGAAATGTTACTGATAGGCGGTCAACTTCGGGTTATCTTACTTTGTGGGAGGAAATCTTGTTACATGGAGAAGTAAGAAGCAAAAAATCGTGTCCCTTTCAAGCGCAGAAGCTGAGTTCAGAGGAGTTAAAAAAGGGGATGTGAACTGCTTTGGTTAAAAAGGTTGATGACTGAACTGGGTTACCCTCCAACAATAGGAATGAGACTTTTTTGTGACAATAAGGCAGCTATAAGTATCTCTGAAAATCCTGTGCAACATGACCGAACTAAACATGTGGAGATTGATCGTAATTTCATCAAAGAGAAGCTGGAAGAAGGGATCATCCAAATTCCGTTCATCAGATCAAGCGATCAACTAGCAGACATGCTAACTAAAGCTGTATCTGGAAGGGACTTCAAAAGCTCACTTTTCAAGTTGGGTATCAAAGACATTTTTTCACCCACTTGAGGGGGAGTATTGGCGTGAGCTGTCAATTAGCTAATTGGTGTATTTTAGGAATAGATTAGCACCATATTGAAGGAATCGTTTTGTTATTTGTGAATATCTTGTTACCATATTTGTAGGAGGAAGTTTAGGTAAAACTTGTATATGTATGGCTGTTAAGTGTTTTTTAAAAGTGTAAGGAAAAGAAAACTTTTCTAGAGTTGAAAGGAAATTTCTGTTCTTCAAATAGCTGGAATGAAACAACTTCGAAAGAATATTTGATGATCAATCTTGAGAGAAATTCTTGACAATCCAATCAAGTCTCAAGCAGAAAATGACCAGTTAGTTTTTACAGGCACACAAGCTGGGAAATACACAGACAAGAGTGGGTATGACTATATCTGAGAGACGGGACAAACAGAGTAGGAACCAAGCCTCAACGTCCTTCCACCACCTCCTCGCACCCCATGGACATATATATGGAATTTGCACATTCCTCCCAAAATCAGAATATTATGTGGAATCTGCACCAGAAAGCACTCCCAAGTTAAGAAAACCGGCATGAAGGAAAATAAACCAACCTGCATCCTGCGCAATCGAAGCATTGAAATGGTGGAGCACATATTTTTATCATGTCAATGTATGAAGGAAGTCTGGCTGAACCTGGCGCATTCACTAGGATCTGCTATCTTCCTTCTCTAATATCCTGGTAGCTCATTATTTTAGAGAGGCCAACTAAGTGGTGGACTGGATTGCCAAAACCTATGGGAAAAACTTTTTACAGCTAAATTGGGTCTTGTCCCTCCTCAGCCCTTTGGGAGCTTTTACGTACTAAAGCCCTACTATCTTTCTCTAGTTTAATGAAATACTTAATTTTATGAGAAAAAAGATGATATTCAACGTTCATATTCTTTATATTAGTCGATAGCTATGAATCTCAGTTATATTTAATCTAAAGACAAATTTTCCCAATTCAATATGAATTTCTCCAAAATAAATTGAAGAACAGAGAAATGTCAGATCAAGCTACCTTTTTCCGAAAAACTTCCACATTTTCAACCACTTTAAATCTATGTTCTTACTATTTTCAAGAACTAAAACATCCGCAGACTCATCCTTATGAACGTAAACATTTCTCAATGAACACCACCATCATTCATTGCTCTTGAAAATTAAGAAATAATCACCAAAATAAACTAAACTTGATATTACCATCATTCCAA
>JAGVVM010020931.1:0-15794 GCA_019149425.1 Psidium friedrichsthalianum | reverse complement strand
TTTTTCGCAGACCAAACCCCATGACGTGTGCTGGTGATATTGCGAGATATAACTCTACAGTTCAAGAAGATCGAGTGTATCTCTTCCTTGATGGACTGGATGATCGACTCGACAAGGTTAGAGCCGATGTTCTACAAATGCAACCATTCCCCACTGTAGAGCAAGCATATGCTCGAGTGAGACGGGAGGATGTTCGACAAACGGTGATGCTCTCATCCGGAGAACATGGAATCTCGGGTGGGGCTATGATCTCTCGACGTGAGGGGGCAGACTCTCGATTCCGTTTGACGACAAGAGGAACACCGAATCGAGATATTCGACCAAAAAGGGGTGCACAACAATCAACCGATATCTCTGGAGGGTGTTCTCACTGCGGGAATTCACGACACACGAAGGATACTTGTTTTAAACTCCACGGGTATCCTGAGTGGTGGGAAGAGTTACAGAAAAAGAAGAAGGCGGGAAAAGAGGCAGGAAAAGGAAGTGCTCAAGCCGCTTTAGTCTCTGGAGGTACTGGTTTTTCGTTAGTACCAGATCAAAAACCAATTGAAGACACTGAAGGTAATTCAGGTTGTGCTCTTTCTGCCTCTCACTTGGATAAGAGTGTTGGATGGATTATTGACTCCGGGGCGACCGATCACATGACCTTTGACTCTCAAGATCTTGCAACAATAACTTCTCCAATGCGGGACTGGATTACAAATGCAAATGGTCACAGTTCTAGTGTAACTGGAGCAGGGGATGTTACACTCTCGAAATCTGTGTCTCTTTCAAATACATTGCTAGTGCCTTCTTTATCAAATAAGTTATTGTCTGTGGGACAACTTACCAAAGATCTACAATGTTGTGTTCTAATGCATCTTGATTTGTGTCTTTTCCAGGACATTCGCACGAAGGAGATTATTGGACGTGGTACTAAGAGGGATGGATTATATTTTTTAGATGATTTCGGGTCAAAGTCAGGTCATGTTTTACATACTCAGGGTAATCTTGACAGAGAAAGACGCTTGGTTTGGTTATGGCACCGTCGACTTGGGCATCCTTCGTTTGGGTACTTGAAGATTTTATTTCCTGAATTATTTCGTCATATATCAGAGTCATTATTCACATGTGAAACTTGTATTCAGGCAAAGAGTCATCGTGTTAGTTTTCCTCCTAGTATCAATAAAAGAACAAAACCATTTGCTTTGATTCATTCTGATGTGTGGGGACCGTCACCAATCCCTACAGTTTCTGGTTTTAGATGGTTTGTTACATTTGTGGACGATTGCACTAGGATGACTTGGCTATATCTAATGAAACACAAGGATGAGGTTACTGCTATAATTGAAAAATTCCATGTGATGATTAAAACACAGTTTGATGGAAAGATTCAAGTACTTCGAACAGATAATGGGGGGGAATATGTGAACAACAAGCTTGATGCGTATTTTTATCGGTATGGCATCATTCATGAAACCTCTTGTGCTCAAACACCACAACAGAATGGAGTAGCTGAGCGAAAGAATCGACATATTCTTGAGACCGCAAGAGCTCTTCTTATAGGGAGTCATGTTCCGAAGAGGTTTTGGGATGCTGCTGTAGTAACTTCAGTGTATCTAATGAATCGAATGCCCTCGCGGGTGTTAAATTTCCGAACTCCATTGCAAAGCCTTGCCGATCATGTGGAGCTTCCTGGTGTTTTGAGTTTACCTCCGAAAGTCTTTGGATGTGTGGCTCTTATTCACTTGCATAAGAATCAAAGGACCAAACTGGATTCACGTGCAGAAAGGTGCCTGTTTATTGGATACGGATCAAACCAGAAAGGATACCGATGTTACAACCCTAGCACCAAGAAGATCCATGTCACACTTGATGTTACTTTTATTGAATCTGAACTCTTTTATCCAGCATCACAATTGAGTATTAGTACCGAGGGAGAAGAGCTGGATAAAAATTGGTGGGATATCTCTAATATACCGTCGCCTACGGTAAACATCCCCGAATCAATACTGCAGCCTACAATGGAGTGCAGTATACTAGCACAGCCGACGGTGGAAGTACCGCACCTTGCAATTGACGAACAGACAGAATCAGGCAATGGTGGGCTTCAAGCAGATTTTCAGGAGGTTTCAGAACAAGTTGATTTGGGAAAAGACCACAATGCTGCTATAGAACAAACTTCTATCCATCCATCTCCCTCTTTAGTATCCGACCAAGCTCCTGCGAATGATCCTGAGGTACCCATTTCTTCTCCTTTCTGTGATAATTTAAATAGTTGCAAGACGTATGTCCTTCCTGATAGGCACAACAGGGAAGGGCACCTGATAGATACTCTCCCGAAGTCAAAAATCGAAGATCCAAGTATCCTATAGCCAACCATGTGTCAACAAGAAGATTATCAGAAACATACAAAGCTTTTATTGCCAATGTCGCAGCTGAGTCTGTTCCCAAGAGAGTGGAGGATGCTATGAAGGATCCTAAATGGATAGCAGCCATGAAGGAGGAGATGGAAGCTTTAGAAAAGAATGGAACTTGGAGACTAGTAACTCTTCCAACGGGAAAAAAGGCAGTGGGTTGCAAGTGGGTTTTCACGATAAAGTATAAGTCGGATGGGTCCGTTGAGAGATATAAGGCACGACTCGTGGCAAAGGGGTATACACAGACATATGGAGTTGATTATAAAGAAACATTCTCTCCAGTAGCAAAATTAAACACTGTGAGAGTTCTGTTGTCTTTGGCAGCTAATTTAAATTGGCCCTTACATCAGCTTGATGTAAAAAATGCATTTCTTCATGGAACTTTGGAAGAAGAAATTTACATGACAGTCCCACCCGGATATAGGTGTGATGGCAACCCGAATGTTGTGTGTAGATTGGAACGGTCACTCTATGGACTGAAACAATCCCCCCGTGCATGGTTTGGAAGATTTTGTTTGGCTATGAAGCAATATGGATATGAGCAAAGTAATGCCGATCATACCTTGTTTCTGAGACGGCGAGGTGAGAAGATAACTCTTCTCATTATATATGTTGACGATATCATCATTATAGGCAATGATCATGTGGAGAGTACGAGACTCATGTCTAGACTGAATGGTGACTTTGAAATGAAGAATCTTGGAGAGTTAAAATATTTCCTAGGGATTGAAGTAGCGAGATCGGAAGAAGGAATTTTCTTGTCTCAACGGAAGTACGTGCTAGATCTTCTCTCTGAAGTCGGAATGCTGGAGTGCAAACCAGCTGATACTCCGATAATACAGAATCATAAGCTTCATGACAGTCCAGATCAAACTCATGCAAATCGAGATCGGTACCAACGTCTTGTAGGAAGACTAATCTATTTATCTCATACCAGGCCTGACATTGCATACGCGGTCAGTGTGGTAAGTCAATTCATGCATGCTCCGAAAAAGGATCACATGGATGCGGTTGTTCGAATTTTGCGATATTTGAAGGCAGCCCCGGGAAAAGGCTTGTTTTTCGGAAAGCATGGTCACTTGGATATAGAAGGGTATAGTGATGCAGATTGGGCAGGAAATGTTACTGATAGGCGGTCAACTTCGGGTTATCTTACTTTGGTGGGAGGAAATCTTGTTACATGGAGAAGTAAGAAGCAAAAAATCGTGTCCCTTTCAAGCGCAGAAGCTGAGTTCAGAGGAGTTAAAAAAGGGATATGTGAACTGCTTTGGTTAAAAAGGTTGATGACTGAACTGGGTTACCCTCCAACAATAGGAATGAGACTTTTTTGTGACAATAAGGCAGCTATAAGTATCTCTGAAAATCCTGTGCAACATGACCGAACTAAACATGTGGAGATTGATCGTAATTTCATCAAAGAGAAGCTGGAAGAAGGGATCATCCAAATTCCGTTCATCAGATCAAGCGATCAACTAGCAGACATGCTAACTAAAGCTGTATCTGGAAGGGACTTCAAAAGCTCACTTTTCAAGTTGGGTATCAAAGACATTTTTTCACCCACTTGAGGGGGAGTATTGGCGTGAGCTGTCAATTAGCTAATTGGTGTATTTTAGGAATAGATTAGCACCATATTGAAGGAATCGTTTTGTTATTTGTGAATATCTTGTTACCATATTTGTAGGAGGAAGTTTAGGTAAAACTTGTATATGTATGGCTGTTAAGTGTTTTTTAAAAGTGTAAGGAAAAGAAAACTTTTCTAGAGTTGAAAGGAAATTTCTGTTCTTCAAATAGCTGGAATGAAACAACTTCGAAAGAATATTTGATGATCAAATCTTGAGAGAAATTCTTGACAATCCAATCAAGTCTCAAGCAGAAAATGACCAGTTAGTTTTTACAGGCACACAAGCTGGGAAATACACAGACAAGAGTGGGTATGACTATATCTGAGAGACGGGACAAACAGAGTAGGAACCAAGCCTCAACGTCCTTCCACTTCCACCCTCCTCGCACCCCATGGACATATATATGGAATTTGCACATTCCTCCCAAAATCAGAATATTATGTGGAATCTGCACCAGAAAGCACTCCCAAGTGAAGAAAACCGGCATGAAGGAAAATAAACCAACCTGCATCCTGCGCAATCGAAGCATTGAAATGGTGGAGCACATATTTTTATCATGTCAATGTATGAAGGAAGTCTGGCTGAACCTGGCGCATTCACTAGGATCTGCTATCTTCCTTCTCAAATATCCTGGTAGCTCATTATTTTAGAGAGGCCAACTAAGTGGTGGACTGGATTGCCAAAACCTATAGGAAAAACTTTTTACTGCTAAATTGGGTCTTGTCCCCTCCTCAAGCCCTTTGGGAGCTTTTACGTACTAAAGCCCTACTATCTTTCTCTAGTTTAATGAAATACTTAATTTTATGACAAAAAAAGATGATATTCAACGTTCATATTCTTTATATTAGTCGATAGCTATGAATCTCAGTTATATTTAATCTAAAGACAAATTTTCCCAATTCAATATGAATTTCTCCAAAATAAATTGAAGAACAGAGAAATGTCAGATCAAGCTACTATTTTCCGAAAAACTTTCACATTTTCAACCACTTTAAATCTATGTTCTTACTATTTTCAAGAACTAAAACATCCGCAGACTCATCCTTATGAACGTAAACATTTCTCAATGAACACCACCATCATTCATTGCTCTTGAAAATTAAGAAATAATCGCCAAAATAAACTAAACTTGATATTACCATCATTCATTTAACATACATCAAACCTAGGACAAATCCACACTCAACTGACAACAAAATTGGTCCTCTATGTTTCAACTAACTTGAATTTTCTAAGGAATTGAGCATGAAAAACTTCAATCTACCTTGAGCTAAACCTAATTCCTAAGGATTTCATCTGAAATTATGAAATCAAGCACAATCATCAACCATACGTCAATATTGACATCAATCAAAGCCTATGAATAATTCATCCAACATGCAATTTAAGTCTAGAGTGATCTAAACATGCAATTGATCTTAACTTCTGGAAATTGAATTGGTTCTGACAACTGTCAACTAATCAATTTCATCACATCCCACCTTGAAATTCAACTATAGATTGAATCAATAACTTCAGTCTTTTACTATAGTTGAATCGAGGATCATTGGATGATCCTATGAAATGATTATCAAAAGTTTATCTAATTCCTACCTCGAGTCACTTCACCGACGAGCCACGAGCAAAATTGGCAGGATTGGAAAAGTTACGGCAACAATCGGAGGAAGTGCCAACCGCAGCTGGCTCAAGAACACCTTGAGGTGGGTGGTCGCACAACAAGTTCAGAGAGTAAATGCCGACATTTGGCTGAAAACCGTCGGAAAGCCGCTAGGAGGGAGGATGCTGGAGTAGGGCAAGAGAGAGAATTTTTTCTTGTTATCAAAAGATTTGAGACTGTGTGAATGAGCTAGGGGGTTTGACCATGCATGGAAAGAGGGGGAAAATTGGACGGAGAAATTTAAAATGCCTCAATAGTAGCCCTACACACCATCCCTTGATTAAATGGCCAAGGTTCATTCCTTAATATCTAAGAATTGATCCTATTGGCTCTTGATAATGCACATGGTGGGTGACATGGCACCCTCTATGGCTAAAATTAAATGGGCAATATGGAATTTATTTTGAAGAAATTGATATAATGGCATTTTGTAGTTAAAGGGTGAGGGCTGGCCATGGGTGTGATTGGGCTAAATGGGCTGAACATTTCGACCAATTGGACCGAATACACCGTATTGGACTTTGGCCAACAAGTAGGATCGGGTGATTCCCGGATTAACTTGGGGCCGGCCATGCGTATGATTTGTGACATCATGGTCTGCCACAGCCTTCTTTCCTAGGCTTGCTAGCCACGCTTTTTTCTTTAATCTTTCTTTATATATAGAGATGGTGCATATGGAAGACTAATTGAGCTAATTAATCAAGTCCGCCGTATAGAATACAAGTGCATTAATCCCTTGACAATTTTCAAGCACACCTAACAAGGTATGGCCTTTCAAGGGGTTTAACTAATTGCATAGATTCAATTAGTAAACACGTGAACAATATTGGGATTTTAACTTGTTTCTTTCATTTCATGAGTTCACAAACCAGTACAATGTTATGGTTGACTCTTGGGGACGCGAAAACAACCACTACTACCGGCAATTACGCTGCTATCTTACACTCAAAATTTTGCATTGGTCTCTACAAAACTCCACACCACTATATATCCAAATACCAAAAACCTCATCTCCACCGTACTACCTCTAAACTAGAGGTGTCAAATGGGTGGGTCGGGTCGGGTTTGGGTCGGGTTTGGGTCGGGTCGAATATGGTCCGACCCATATTGACCCGTCTAACCCATTTTGACCCATATTCAATGACCCATACCCGACCCAACCCGCAACCAACCCATACCCGACCTGACCCATTTTGACCCATATTGCCCAATCACACTAATATTTTAAGAAAAATTATATAACTAATTTAACCTATTTTATTTTGCTTTCATTTTTTCTTTCATTTTTCTCCAGCCACGGCGAGCGGCGGCGGTCGGCGGCGACGGGTCGCCACTGATGGTTGCTGCCGTCGGTCGCCGCTGCCGGTCGCCGCTGCCGGCCGGCGGTGGCCGAGGCCGGTCGCCGCGGCCGGCCGGAGGTGGCCGAGGCCGGTCGCCGCGGCCGGCCGGCGGTGGCCGAGGCCGGTCGCCGCGGCCGGCCGGAGGTGGCCGAGGCCGGTCTCCGCGGCCGGCCGTAGGTGGCCGAGGCCGGTCGGAGAGGCCGGTTGGAGGTGGCCTCGGCCGGTCGGCGCGGCCGGCCGGCGGTCGCCTCGGCCGGTCGCCGCTGCCGGTCGCCGAGGCCGGCCGGAGGTCGCCTCGGCCAGTCACCGCGGCCGGCCGGCGGTCGCCAAGGCCGGCCTTCGGTCGCCGCGGTCGGTCTCCGCGGCCGGCCTTCGGTCGCCGCGGCCGGTTTCCGCAGCCGGCCGCCGGTCTCCGCGGTCGGTCTCCGCGGCCGGCCGCCGGTCTCCGCAGCCACCCGTCGCCGCCGCGGCCAATCGCCGGCCGCTGCCACCGTCGGTCCCCAAAAATCAATTCCATAACAAACGACGAAAATTGTTTTCCAGTTTATTTTTAAGTATTAATCAAACATCGAAAAATATTATTATTTTCTTGAAAAATGACTTCCTAAAAAATGATTTCCGAAAGTATCACATTTTCCGTGAAACAAACGGAAAGGCTCTAGGTCCATTTGTAATTTGTGAGAGTTATGGGTCGAAAATGGGTCCAATATGGGTCGAAAATGGGTTTCATGCGTGGCCCAATTTTGACCCATTTAATTTCACTTCAACCTTTTAGACCCATTTTTAGTAAGTCCTTTAAATGTTAATGACCCATATAAGACCCATTTTATACAAAATATGGGTCAAATATGGGTCTTTGACCCATATTGACGGCTCTACTCTAAACTAAGTCGATCCGCCCCCAATACTGCTATTACTGACGTCCGAACACATGGGAAGGGGATCCAAGAGCTTGTCATCATCACCAGCGATATACAAAGCAATGAGAAGGTACATGACTGGGGGCAGAACATAGGCCTACTTCAACGGCTAATGCACTTTCAAGCTTTTTAAACTTCACCTCAGGGTAATCCGTGTCCACGTGGTCCCCCCAAAAGGCTATGCACTCTCGCGGGACACCATAACAGAGGGTCGAAACAGCGGGGCTAACCCATAACATTATTTCTATATGAAAACCCCAAATCAACAATAGTGAGCTTATGCCCTGTGAATGTAAGTCTAACCCAATAACAAGCAAGCAGTGAAATCAGAATACATAACATCAACAATTCATAGATTCGATGCATGCGAGAGAAGATATTTCTTTTCAATTTTCCTGATTTCATATGAAATGCAGTCCTTGATTCATAAAGAAACCGTCCACGCTTATAAATCTTTTTGCGGCATCTCTTACTTCAAGAGGCATTCCAGTTTGCATGAAGCGCAGGAGCAATTCCCGAATGAATCGGAAGCATCCCATATTCCCTTCGGCTCCACAGGGCATCATCCCAGTTCACACGAAGTGCTGGGGCAATTTTCGAATAAATCAGAAGCATGCCAACCTCCATAATACCATAGGGAATCATCCCAGTTTGCACAAAGGATAGGGGCAGTTCTTGAATAAATCGAAAGCATCCAAAATTCCCTCTAGCTCCATGGCATATAAAGTAACAAAATGAGATGCCATGTTATGCATACAACATATGATTTACCTTTCTTGGCACCCTTTTTGATAGAAATCTTAGAAATTTAATAACCATGCATAAGAGGCGAGATTTCAAATATACAAATCAAATAGAATTTCATGGAAATGAGTATGTTTTCAACCATTGAAATAGAATTCTTACGTCAACGCGATTTCAAGATTATAAATCAGTTAGATTTCCAGGAAAACAACGATACTATCAACCATCAACGTATAATTCTAACGTTAATCTAAACAAACTATAAAAGTTAGAAATTCACTCACCTCAATCTTTTGACGGCAAATCAATGACGATGATAATGGATGAATCCAAGCAATTGGCAATAGACCAGGGGCGTGAGCGACAGTAGGGCTTAAGCGTGTGTGGCAGGTTGTGGACGTGCTTCAAAAACGTTTCTGACGATCAAATAATGACATGAACTGATGTCAGATCTTATTTATAGTAGGAAGCAACTGACGGACGAGCGAACCACGGCGTGACACGTGTCACACGCAGGCGGCGTGCATGTGACACATGTCATGGCCTATGCCACGCACGGACACATAGGTGGCCACGTGTCACATGTGCCACGTGTCCTCCATCGCTTGACACGCCCCATCAAGGTGACACGTGTCCTTGCCCAGCCACGTGCTTGACATATGGCCCCCTATGTATCGGCGCACTCCCATCATCATCGTTTGGTCCAATTTTCATGTACTTGGCCCAATCGAGACCTATCATGTGTAGCCCAGTCATCTCGTTGTTATCTCACAATATTCAAGACAAGCTATTTGGTGTTTTAGGGTTATCACATGATTCGGCTAAATGGGCTGCACATTTCAGCCAATTGGGGCGAATAGGCCCTATTGGGCCTCAGCCAATGGGTCAGACCAGACCGGGTCAAACCAAGTTGACTCGGGGCATCCAATTGTTTCATTCTTTTCTGAATTGCAACGAGCTTGGCCAAATCCTTTCGTTCGGCCTATTTGGCCGAACCAGGTCAGATGAACTGACCTAAGTTGTGGGCCCTAATTCATCATTTTTCCTTGATTTTGCCGAATTACCCAAATTATGCCACAATAGATATTTAAATTGAATTAATTTGGCCTATTCACATTAAAATTGTGCAAATTGCTTTTGTCATGAAAAATTAATCACACCCATATTTGTGCTCGAACATTTGCTAACCCATTTGAGCTTGAATTCTTGAAATTTCACAAAACAAGCATACCTGAAGTTGTGGTCTAAACATGAAAAGGTACGAGCAATTACATCTCAAGCACTCCAAATTTTCATGGAGAAAATTACTAAAAAAGTCCTAAACATATTATAATTACGTCAATTAAATATTGAATCTTTTTTTTACCAATTAAATCCTAAACATTTTGCATTCTTATCAATTTAATCCTTCTAGCCAACTTTGATAGGCCGACATTGACGTGTCAATCTTTAATAATATTTTAATATTTTTACAAATTCTTTATCTTTATTTTTTCCTTTTCTCCTTTTCTTTTTTTTTTCTCCTTCTTCTTCTAGCCAGTCGCCAATCCGGCGACTAGCCAAAGGCGAGAGCAATTCAACTAGCTACAGCAAGGCTCGACCTTGCTAGATCTAGGCAAGGCCGACCTCCCTATTGTTGGGCAAGCTCAATGTTGCTCAACCTCCCCATACCTAGGCGAGGCTAAGCCTCGCTGACCCTCACCTCTAGCCGATTGCCTGATCAACAGCCGATTGGAGAAAGAAGGAAAAAAATAAATAAATAAATAAAAAGGAAAAAATATTTTAAAAATTGAAAAAAATTAATATGATTAAAAATTGCCACATCAGCATCAGTAAGGACTGAATTGGTACAAATACAAAAGGTTTATAACTGAATTGACACTATAATTTTGATAATTTTTTTCATTTTTCATTAGTAACACGTGGAAAGTCATTTCATCTATGTCATAATGTTTTTGTAGAGAGAGAGAGAGAGAGAGGCGCCACGACAAGTCTCCTCTACCCTTCGTTCTTCTCTCTCTGCAGCTTTTACGAGGCCATTTTTTCGGCGGCCCAATGAGATTCCCTCCATTACCCCAAATGTTTTCATCTTTCTCTCTCTAATCTCTTTTTTATTTTTCTTATTTTCAATTCCTTCGAATCAGATTGAAATGTTTTCCATCTCATTTTCTAATTTTCTTTGGAAAAACCTTTAAGAAAACTCAAACTTTGTTCAAATGACGCTAGATGTCAAATATACCAACGATAATTTGTTCGTGAAAAATACCATCCAAGGGATGAATCACGTATGTCCCTTATCTTAATTGGCCCGGTTCCAACACCTAACAACATTGTGAATCTAAATTTTCAACAGCTTCTTTCTATTCATTTTTTAAATTGTCGAGTGCTTTACGTTAATTTACTCATACGCCCATCCGATTTTGATCAAAATACTAGGGTATGCCGATGGATTAATCCAATCAAACCAAGAGGAGATGGCATGACTAAACAATTTACTCATATGCCGATTAATTTGTACACTCCTCACCTCTCGAGAAGGAGAAGAAAAAAAAATAAAGAAAAGGGAAAAAAAAAACCAGCACGCGACCAAGTCCGTTGTAACTTTATTCCATCAGTGAACATATTATATAGTTACAAGTAATTGCTTAAAATTTTCACAAAATGGGGACTCAATTATGGAATGGCAGTGCCATGGTTGTGGTAGAGGCTAGGTGAAGATGGTGGGACGTGGGTGCCCTTAGACAAGATCCGGAAGGGAACACCACAATTGCGGCGGCAGCTAGGTCCAGCTGGTGGGATAGGGGTGCTCCGAGGCAAGATCCGATAGTGAAAACCGGTTGCTTTGCCTGCTTCTTCGACCCCGGCACGGTCTTCCGTGACCAGTTCTCTCGCCTTTGTTGCAGGCAGAGAAGCTAAGCCGAAAGCTAAAACGAGCATGAGAAGGATCGTCCATGGGTATTTCAGATTAGCTCTCTCCATTGTTTCTTCCTTCTTCCCAACAATTTCTCCCGAAATTTGATGAATTACTCTTTCTCTAGTATCGCAATTTATAGACACGAATTTTGTTGAGGAGGATGCATTTCTGTATTGCTTGTTATGAAGTTACTGCTGTGGTGTTAAGAGTCCAAGATTTGTTTCAAGGTTATTAATTTTGTTGGTCGAAGATTTGTTTCTAGAATTGACAGATGGAAATGAGCACAAGTTATCGATTTACTTCTATATAATACCAGACAATTTCCCTCGAGAGTCGCATTCTAAGTCGGTCCTTTTTATAAAATCAACCGCCATTACTTCCCATTACATATCCTGCTTAAACTTTTATAGAAGATTATATCAATAACTCACCTCTCAGGTTGCTTTTCATTGTGAGCCGTTACTTTATTAGCTCGTGTTGAGGAAAAAACGGGCAGCACTTCGCCTCTAATTAAGTCAATACATGATAAAAAAAAATATCCTTCTAATTTCACCGACTTAATCCAGCAACAACCAACAATTATATCCAGTCAAATAGCCTCATGTGGAATGATAAAAACAACACACTAAGATTTACGTGGAAAACTCGAATCGAGAAAAATCACGAACTACCCAAGATCCCCCACTAACCACAAAAAATAGCAGGTATACAAAAGGATCTCTCTCTACTCACACACTAGAAGCTCTACATCAACATTATAAAAATATTTTATCACCACAAAGGTGGAATAATACATAAGGGATAAAAAATCCTAACCGTGGTTGGAGAATTCGGAGGAAAATCTCATCAAACGAGAACCATCAACACGTAGATCTCAGCCTCACGAACAACATATCCAAATTTGAGTCAATTTCGTCAATGTTTGGCCCTTAAATTTGGACTGTAAAAAATCTTCCCTCTTCTTCTTCTCTCCTTGCAAACTCTCGGTAAGCTCTCTGTCAACTTTCTCTTTTTTTTTTCATTCTCTCTCTTCCTCGAAGACAACGCATGCTCTCTTTTTTCTCATCCCCCTCTTTCTTTTTCTCACTATCTCTCCACTCATTCTTGTCTCAACATTTCTTCTTATGCAAGATGCAACTTTTTTATTCTAAAAAACCAAAAGAATGCTACTGGGCCCCCCATATGAGGAAGACCCAGCTGACAAATCTCCCCCTCTGCCTCATGTGGGGAGTTCCATCATGCCCGCTTTGCTTTGACAAGAGTCAAGTTTCATCACTAGCAAGGTTTTGGTCATCATGTCGGATCTATTGTCGCCGATATGAACTTTTTCAAGTAGAAAAAGCTTTTCTTCTAATTTTTCCTTAGACCAATGATACTACACATCAATATGCTTCGATCTTGAATACAACACTAGATTCTTGCCAAGATAGATAGCACTCATCCTATCACAATATAAATCAAATTTCTCTTGCTTCAAGCCCAACTCTCGTAGGAATTTCTGCATCCGCAAGAGTTCCTTGCCTCCCTTGGTGATAGCAATATACTCCGTTTTTAGTTGTAGATAGAGTAATATGTTTTTGTAATCTTGATTGCCACGAAACTGCTCCCCCTGCAAAAATCATCATATAACATGATGTAGACTTTCGGGAACCACTGTCACCGTCATAATCAGAATCTGGATAATCATTCAACTCAAGCTTTCATTTCCATAACACAAACATAATCTGGAAGTGCCTTTGAGATACCTCAAAATCCATTTCACACCGTCCCAATGTTCTTTACCTAGATTTGAGAGAAATCTACTCACAACACCAACTGCATGAGTAATATCCAGTCTTGTACAAACCATGGCATACATCAAATTACCCACGGCGATGCATAAGGAATTTTCATCGTCTATTCCTTCTCTTTCTTACTCATAGGACACTTATTACTACTCAACTGAAGTGACTAGCAAGTGGAGTGCTTACCGGTTTACATGTACTCATATTGAATCTTTCAAGCACCTTTTCAATATGCTTCTCTTGAGATAGCCAAGTTTCTTATTCTTTCTATCACGAGTAATTCGCACACTAAAGATTTGCTTAGCGGATCCAAGATCCTTCATCTCAAAGGCTTTACTTAACTCATTTTTCAAGCTTCTGATTTTATTAGTGTTATGCTAAACTATCAACATATCATCCACATAGAGTAGGAGGATAATAAAATCATCATCTGAGAATCTTTTCATAAAAACACAAGAGTCAGAATTGGTCTTACCATATCCATGATCTTCCATGAATGAATCAAACTTCATGTACCACTGTCTTGGCGCTTGCTTGAGACCATATAAACTCTTTTTCAACCTGTATACAAAATGCTCATTACCTTCAACTTTAAACCCTCCGGTTGCTTCATGTATATCTCTTCTTCTACATCTCAATGAAGAAAAGCTATTTTTACATAAGCTATTCAATTTCCAAATCCAAACTCACGACTAACTCAAGAACAACTCGAATAGAAAGCATTTTTACAACCTGTGAAAAGATTTCTTCAAAGCCAATTCTCTTCTTCTGACGAAAGCCTTTTACAACAAGCCTAACATTGTATCGTGGTTACAAACTGTTTTCTTCCATCTTTAACTTGTGAGTGTTCTCTTGCCCTTATGCAACTTCATCAATTCAAATGTGTGGTTCTCATGCAAAGATTTGAGCTCATCTTGCGTAGCTTCATGCCACTCATTTTTTTACACACGATATAATCTCTTCATAAGTTTCTGGCTCTCATGCATCGGTGAGTAACACATACTCATGTGATTATATCTTTGTGATGGTCTACGCACTCTTTTTTATCTTTTTACTTGAGGTAGGATCGATTCTTCTTGCTCAACTGGTTCAACTGGCTGCTCTTGCTCAACTGATTCACCTGCCTCCACTGAAGAATCAACATTCTGTGAGAATTCATCATTTTCATATTTCCATGCACTTCTCCTCTTGATTTTCACCTAATATGGTCGGAAGATTTGGGCTGAAACTAACCCTGTGTTGAGCTACATTCTTTGGCTTCCTTGGCTTGTCGATGTCTTTAATGGTTTGATGCTTAAAGAACGGCCACATCTCGACTTCTGATGACTTTCTTTGTGGCTGGATCCCATAATCTGTAGCCAAACTCTTCATGTCCATAACCCAAGAAGATACACTGTTTAGACCTGTCATCAAACTTGGATCTCTTATCTTTTGGAATATGTACAAATGTCAGGCAGCCGAACACTTTCAAATAATTGTAGGAAACTTCTTTTCCACTCCAAACTCTTGCGAAACATCTCCCTTAAGAGAAACTGATGGAGAAAGATTTATCAAGTCCACGACCGTTCTCATCGCTTCACTCTAAAATGATTTAGGCAACTTTGCATGAGTTAGCATACACCGAATCCGATCATTAATCATCCGGTTCATTCTCTCTGCTACTCCATTCTGCTGTGGTGTTTTCGGAACAGTCTTCTCAAGCTTGATGCCATAATCCCTGCAATAATACTCAAACGGGCCTCTATATTCTCCACCGTTGTCGACTCGAACACATTTCAACTTCTTTCCGGTTTCTCTTTCCACGTTAACATGAAATTGTTTGAAAGCGTAAGCACCTAGTCTTTAGATTTCAAAGCAAAAGCCCACACTTTTCTAAAGCAATCATCGATAAATGTCACAAAAAATAATGCACCGTCAAGTGTTCTAGCATCAATGCAACAAATATTAGTGTGAACTAGATCAAGTACATTAGATTTTGTGTGTGGAGAGAAACTCTGAAATGAGAATTGATGTTGTTTACCCATATGTAATGAGTACATTTTGTTAGATTTTTCTTCTTCAATGGAAGAAAATTTTTCTAGCAAGAGTCTCAAGTCCTTTCCGCTAAAATGATCAAGCCTCATATGTCATAGATCAACTGAGGAGTCCTCCACTGCATTTACCTTTTCTCTGATCAACTTTGCTTCCATGGTGTAAAGAGTACATGTCTTCTTGCCTTTTACCACTACCATATAGCCTTTAGTCAATTTCTATTTACCATTATAAAAAAACTGCTGTAGCCATCGTCATCTAAGACACCTGTAGAGAGATCAAATGAAATCAAATATCCGAAATATGTCTCACATTTTTTAGAAGCAAATTGCATCACACATCGGTCTCTAAGTAAACATCTCACATGCAATAACCTTAGAAAA
>JAGVVM010020928.1:0-10273 GCA_019149425.1 Psidium friedrichsthalianum | reverse complement strand
CCTCTTCCCCCCCACTGTTTTTTGAAAAGTATGAGTTTTGATAAAGTGTTCGTTCCGACGATATAGCACGATCTTTCATATTACATGTACATTAGCAAAGGAATGTGGAACGTAGTTCACCAGCGGATTTATTATTACGGCAATAACACAGAGTTTCAGATTAATTATCAAATAGACATAAGATTAAGAGGTTAAATCGGCTGAAAAGTATGAGCTTTGGATAAGTGTTCGTACGGTGGATACTGTGCACGATCTCTTCATATTACATGTACATTAGCAAAGGAATGTGGAACGTAGTTCACTAGCGGATTACCTACGCAATAGCCTAGAGTTTAAGACAAATTTATCAGATAGACATGAGATTAAGAGGGTAAATCGGCTGAAAAGTATGAGTTTGGATAAGTGTTCGTACGTGGATACTGTGCACGATCTTCTTCATATTACATGTACATTAGCAAAGGAATGTGGAACGTAGTTCACCAGCGGATTATCTACGCAATAGCTAGAGTTTCAGACAATTTACAGATAGACATAAGATTAAGAGGGTTAAATCGGCTGAAAAGTATGAGTTTGGAAAAGTGTTCGTACGGTGGATACTGTGCACGATCTTCTTCATATTACATGTACATTAGCAAAGGAATGTGGAACGTAGTTCACCAGCGGATTACCTACGCAATAGCCTAGAGGTTTCAGAAAATTTATCAGATAGACATAAGATTTAAAGGGTTAAATCGGCTGAAAAGTATGAGTTTGGAAAGTGTTTCGTACGGTGGATACTGTGCACGGATCTTCTTCAAATTACATGTACATTAGCCAAGGAATGTGGAACGTAGTTCACCAGCGGATTATCTACGCAATAGCCTAGAGTTTCAGACAATTTATCAGATAGACATAAGATTAAGAGGGTTAAATCGGCTGAAAAGTATGAGTTTGGATAAGTATCTCGTACGGTGGATACTGTGCACGATCTTCTTCATATTACATGTACATTAGCAAAGGAATGTGGAACGTAGTTCACCAGCGGATTATCTACGCAATAGCCTAGAGTTTCAGACAATTTATCAGATAGACATAAGATTAAGAGGGTTAAATCGGCTGAAAAGTATGAGTTTGGATAAGTGTTCGTACGGTGGATAACTGTGCACGATCTTCTTCATATTACATGTACATTAGCAAAGGAATGTGGAACGTAGTTCACCAGCGGATTATCTACGCAATAGCCTAGAGTTTCAGACAATTTATCAGATAGACATAAGATTAAGAGGGTTAAATCGCTGAAAAGTATGAGTTTGGATAAGTTTCGTTACGTTGAGATACTATCTTCTTCAAAATTACATGTACATTAGCAAAGGAATGTGGAACGTAGTTTCACCAGCGGATTATCTACGCAATAGCCTAGAGTTTCAGACAATTTATCAGATAGACATAAGATTAAGAGGGTTAAATCCGCTGAAAAGTATGAGTTGGATAAGTGTTCGTACGGTGGATACTGTGCACGATCTTCTTCATATTACATGTACATTAGCAAAGAATGTGGAACGTAGTTCACCAGCGGATTATCTACGCAATAGCCTAGAGTTTCAGACAATTTATCAGATAGACATAAGATTAGAGGGTTAAATCGGCTGAAAGTATGAGTTTGGATAAGTGTTCGTACGGTGGATACTGTGCACGATCTTCTTCATAATACTGTACATTAGCAAAGGAATGTGGAACGTAGTTCACCAGCGGATTATCTACGCAATAGCCTAGGTTTCAGACAATTTATCAGATAGACATAAGATTAAGAGGTTAAATCGGCTGAAAAAGTATGAGTTTGGATAAGTGTTCGTACGGTGGATTCTGTGCACGATCTTCTTCATATTACATGTACATTAGCAAAGGAATGTGGAACGTAGTTCACCAGCGGATTATCTACGCAATAGCCTAGAGTTTCAGACAATTTATCAGATAGACATAAGATTAAGAGGGTTAAATCGGCTGAAAAGTATGAGTTTGGATAAGTGTTCGTACGGTGGATACTGTGCACGATCTTCTTCAAATTACATGTACATTAGAAAAGGAATGTGGAACGTAGTTCACAGCGGATTATCTACGCAATAGCCTAGAGTTTCAGACAATTTATCAGATAGACATAAGATTAAGAGGGTTAAATCGGCTGAAAAAGTATGAGTTTGGATAAGTGTTCGTACGGTGGATACTGTGCACGATCTTCTTCAAATTACATGTACATTAGCAAAGGAATGTGGAACGTAGTTCACCAGCGGATTATCTACGCAATAGCCTAGAGTTTCAGACAATTTATCAGTAGACATAAGATTAAGAGGGTTAAATCGGCTGAAAAGTATGAGTTTGGATAAGTGTTCGTACGGTGGATACTGTGCACGATCTTCTCAATATTACATGTACATTAGCAAGGAATGTGGAACGTAGTTCGCCAGCGGATTATTACCTACGCAATAGCCTAGAGTTTCAGACAATTTATCAGATAGACATGAGATTAAGAGGGTTAAATCGGCTGAAAAGTATGAGTTTGGAAAGTGTTCGTACGGTGGATACTGTGCACGATCTTTCTTCAAATTACATGTACATTAGCCAAGGAATGGAACTGTAGTTCACCAGCGGATTATCTACGCAATAGCCTAGAGTTTCAGACAATTTATCAGATAGACATAAGATTAAGAGGGTTAAATCGGCTGAAAAGTATGAGTTTGGATAAGTGTTCGTTCGTGGATACGTGCACACGATCTTCTTCATATTACAAGTACATTAGCAAAGGAATGTGGAAACGTAGTTCACCAGCGGATTATCTACGCAATAGCCTAGAGTTTCAGACAATTTATCAGATAGACATAAGATTAAGAGGGTTAAATCGGCTGAAAAGTATGAGTTTGGATAAGTGTTCGTACGGTGGATACTGTGCACGATCTTCTTCAAATTACATGTACATAGCAAAGGAATGTGGAACGTAGTTCACCAGCGGATTACTACGCAATAGCCTAGTTTCAGACAATTTATCAGATAGACATAAGATTAAGAGGGTTTAAATCGGTTGAAAAGTATGAGTTTGGATAAGTGTTCGTACGGTGGATACTGTGCACGATCTTCTTCAAATTACATGTACATTAGCAAAGGATATGTGGAACGTAGTTCACCAGCGGATTATCTACGCAATAGCCTAGAGTTTCAGACAATTTATCAGATAGACATAAGATTAAGAGGGTTAAATCGGCTGGAAAAGTATGAGTTTGGATAAGTGTTCGTACGAGGATACTGTGCACGATCTTCTTCAAATTACTGTACATTAGAAAAGGAATGTGGAACGTAGTTCGCCAACGGATCATTATCTACGCAATAGCTAGACTTCAGATAATTTTATCAGATAGACATAGATTAAGAGGGTTAAATCGGCTGAAAAGTATGAGTTGGTAAGTGTTCGTACGGTGGATACTGTGCACGATCTTCTTCATATTACATGTACATTAGCAAAGGAATGTGGAACGTAGTTCAGCAGCGGATTATCTACGCAATAGCCTAGAGTTTCAGACCAATTTATCAGATAGACATGAGATTAAGAGGGTAAATCGGCTGAAAAGTATGAGTTTGGAAAAAGTGTTCGTACGATGGATTATGTGCACGATCTTCTTCAAATTACATGTACATTAGCCCAGGAATGTGGAACGTAGTTCACCAGCGGATTATCTACGCAATAGCCTAGAGTTTCAGACAATTTATCAGATAGACATAAGATTAAGAGGGTTAAATCGGCTGAAAAGTATGAGTTTGGATAAGTATTTCGTACGATGAATACTATGCACGATCTTCTTCACATTCATGTACATAGCAAAGGAATGTGGAACGTAGTTCACCAGCGGATTATCTACGCAATAGCCTAGAGTTTCAGACAATTTATCAGGTAGACATAAGATTAAGAGGGTTAAAATCGGCTGACAAGTATGAGTTTGGATAAGTGTTCGTACGGTGGATACTGGGACGATCTTCTTCATATTTACATGTACATTGCAAAGAAATGTGGAACGTAGTTCCACCAGCGCAAATACTACGCAATAGCCTAGAGTTTCAGACAATTTATCAGATAGACATGAGATGAAGAGGGTTAAATCGGCTGAAAAGTATGAGTTTGGATAAGTGTTCGTACGAGGATAACTGTTCCACTGCTCTTCTTCAATATTACATGTACATTCCCAAGGAATGGGAACGTAGTTACAGCTGTCACGCTCCGAACCCCATTCGAGCCCGCGACATCCCTGCTCTATCGTTTCGAACTGGCGTGCGCCTGGCCACGACTTGCGACGGCCCAGGACGGACATCGCAGCCAGACGATGCTATGATCTAGCGCGAAAACCTGAAACAGCGGAAGCGTGCCTTCTACACATGCATACATGCACAAGAGAGTAGGGTATAATTGAAAAGACAAGAACACTTTTACAAAAGGAATCCAGAAACATATATATATATATACGATCGAGCGTTAAGTACAGACTTCCAAAAGAAAACCTCAACTGTGGTCAAGACAGCTACGCTCACTAACCCAAAAATCCTAAGCCATGCGTCAGTGAACTCAGTCCTCCTCAGGCTCCTCCTCGGGATCCTCTTCGGGGTCCTTCTCTGGGTCCTCCTCTGGATCCTCCTCAGTAGTATCCATGGCGTCACCCTCCTCGTGGCCGTCAATCTCAGAACGTCCTGGGGACGGCAACTCCTACAGTGGGTCGGGATCGATCACCTCGCCACCATACTCGGCTGGCTGCCAACAGGATCGGGTCGTCCTCCATAGGGATCGGAGAATCTCTCTGGGGTCCCTCAAACATACAGGCCCTCCCTATACCAGGCCTCGATCTATGGGGTACAAGGTAGGGTCCACCTGATCTACTAGTCCAGTCGTCACGTTGCCTATGCCACATCACAGCATGCATATCAAAATGGAGGGTGATCTGGGTATCCATCTGCCACTGGCAGTCCAAAAAGCATCGGTGATGCAGCCATCACGGGCGACCTGGATCTGAAAAGAAGGGCAACCACCGCCCGTGAGTCGAGGATCAGCAAGCTCACCACTAATCCTAGCGTAGTGTAGCGTATACTAGTGAGGTCGGTCCTATCCAGTGCACTAGGTTCGCGTGCCAGGGTTCAGACACTCTCAGATCCTCGGTACCAGACCCTCAACGCATAGGTAGACAGGTAAGACATATCAATGCAAATCATAATATACAGACGGGCAACAATAAACAGTCAACCATAATGCCATATGCCAATGATGCAGCTCAGTTCGGCATAACGGATCCAATGGATCATGCCCATCTATCTCTCCAATTCCCATCAGGGCTCATCAACAGTGCCATCGGCAAATTTCCTCAATGCAGTATCTGACGCCTTACGTTGGTTACTCCCTTTTCTCTCCATTTCCCGCGTAATAACGCCTTGGGGCCCTTCTCATCCACATCTCTGGTGAGTCATGCCATGCTTCCAATGTATGCGGGGCCCACATATTCACAAACAGCGATTCAACCATAGAGCATGCATGCAATGATTCACAAGTACTGGAACAGAGTATATCGAGGAAACATACGAGTACCCACTACATTTCACAGTACATACATCACATAGGCCCGGCGCACTATAAATAGTTCTCAGAGTAAACCAAACCTGAGCATTATCTCATGATTCACTGAATTGGTACCACTCCAGTCTAACCTAGCAGCTAAGTTAGACCCCCGGGGATTTGTAACCCACGATTAATGATTTAGTGTTTTAATAACTCCCAGGTATAATTTGAATTAGGCTTAGCTGGGTTAAGGCCCAATTAGTGGACTTAGGTTCGAATGGGCCTAAAGCCCGTTCTAAGGTCCAAGCCACAAGGTGGTTAGGTCCACTAGGTAAGTCGGCCCATTACAAAGTCTTAAGCCCATTAGTAGCTGAGCCCATTAAGGTTCAAGGTCCAAGAGATGGGTGAGGGCCCATTAAGCCAAGTTGGGTCTATTAAATTAAGTTGGGCCAATTAGGTTCTAAGGCCCAATTAGTTCTTAATCAATTATAAGATTCAGGCCCATTATTATTATTAAATTCGTGTAGGGCCCAAAGCCCATTTTCAAAAGTTAGTCCATTTGGCCCATTTGACTATTTTAGGCCCAGTTTGTTATCCTAAGCCCATGTATGTTATTGGCTCACATTTTAATACTCAAGATCCTAATTTGGGCCCAAATAATTTGAATTTTCGTCCATTATAAGCTCATTAGTGGCTTTGAGCCCAAATGCTCCAAATTGGCCCAATTTGTAAGAGATTAGATCCTTAGGGCCCATTAGCTTGACTTGGCCCATGAATCCACACGCACTACCCCATCGATTTCGGGCCCACCAAAGTTAATTCAAGGCCCATTCTAATTAACCTTAACCCCTCATTCGGCCCATTCACCATATGCCACAAATTTTTGCCTAAAGCCCATTAGCCTATCACACAACATACTCACATAATTACCTTGATTAGCCACTAACACCACACATCATACACGCATACAACAACCTAGGCTAGGATTAGAGGGTACGCTTACCGGTGTGGCTGGTGGTGGCGTCTGGTCGGCGAAGGAGGGCGACGGTAGCGACGGGGCGGTGACCGAGGGCTAGCCGAGAGAAAGAGAGAGAGACGGTGAGATTCGGTCGGATTCACGAGGGTCTCCGAACCACGAAATGAAGATGAGAAGGAGAAGGAGGCTCACCGTGAGGGGTGGTGGTCGACGGAGGCTGGACGGTGGCGAACGACGGTCGCGAGGCGGGCTCGGTTCGGACGGGCTGGAACCGAGAGAGAGAATGCAGAGGGTGAGGTCGGGGCGGCTTGGACTACGGGACCTCCAAGGCCACGATACAGCAAGGGAAGAGAGGAGAGGGCCTACCGTACCGTGGCGGTTGGGGGCGTCGCCAGGCAACGGGAAGGGGCGGCGAGACGGCGGCGTTGCGGCGGCCGGGCGAGCGAACGAGAGAGGCCGAGAGGGAGAGAGAGGATTCGGGAGAGAGGGAGAGTGAGGAAGGGGTGGCCGGCCGAAAATGATGGGGGAGGAGAGAAGAGAAGGATTATAGACGTAATAAAATCAGAAAAACCAATAAGGTGGGAGTAGGTTTGACATGAGTGAACAAACAGACTTGACTTGATTTGATTGACTTCTTGGAAATTGGGCCATGACATGATTGATGTGATTGATTTGATTGACAAAGACACTTGATTGATTGATTGTGACATCTGATTTGACTTGCCTCGATTGCGTGCCAAATGCACCGATCGGATCTCGAGCGCGAACAAATTTTGGACTGGATTGGAGTCGGTTCATCGATTCTATTCTCAAAAATCCTAATTAGTCTCATTCTAAGGTCTGAGCATTTACCAGGGGCATTTCGGAAATTTTCCCTTTCACGTCTTGCTTCTCGACGTGCACCGGCTGTCTGACCCTCATCGACATTTCTGGAACTATTTCATTTCTTCATTGTGTTTATCTTACTAATCGATTGTCCATCGTCCGAATTTCATTTTGTGGTCAATTTCCATTCATTATACCGACTCTGTCTCAGTCCTCAGACCAACGGGCGTCTGATTGGGAAAAAATTCCCAGATATATAGTCTTTCCCCTTCGGTTGGTCCCTCCCGGGAGCGAATCCTGAGTGAGCCTCGACCAGAGTGTATTAACGAAGCCTTTCCATTCCATTAGAAATTCCGACAAATGGGTCGAATTTTCAGACTGTCACCCAGCGGATTGTCTACGCAATAGCCTAGAGTTTCGGAAAATTTATCAGATAGACATAGATTTAGAGAGGGTTAAATCGGCTAAAAGTATGAGTTTGGATAAGTGTTCGTACGGTGGATACTGTGCACGATCTTCTTCATATTACATGTACATTAGCAAAGAATGTGGAACGTAGTTCACCAGCGGATTATCTACGCAATAGCCTAGAGTTTCAGACAATTTATCAGATAGACATAAGATTAAGAGGGTTAAATCGGCTGAAAAGTATGAGTTTGGATAAGTGTTCGTACGGTGGATACTGTGCACGATCTTCTTCATATTACATGCTTACATTAGCAAAGGAATGTGGAACGTAGTTCACAGCGGATTATCTACGCAATAGCCTAGAGTTTCAGACAATTTATCAGATAGACATAGATTAAGAGGGTTAAATCGCTGAAATGTATGAGTTTGGATAAGTGTTCGTACGGTGGATACTGTGCACGATCTTCTTCAAATTACATGTACATTAGCAAAGGAATGTGGAACGTAGTTCACCAGCGGATTATCTACGCAATAGCCTAGAGTTTCAGACAATTTATCAGATAGACATAAGATTAAGAGGGTTAAATCGGCTGAAAAGTATGAGTTTGGATAAGTGTTCGTACGGTGGATACTGTGCACGATCTTCTTCAAATTACATGTACATTAGCAAAGGAATGTGGAACGTAGTTCACCAGCGGATTATCTACGCAATAGCCTAGAGTTTCAGACAATTTATCAGATAGACATAAGATTAAGAGGTTAAATCGGCTGAAAAGTATGAGTTTGGATAAGTGTTCGTACGGTGGATACTGTGCACGATGTACATTAGCAAAGGAATGTGGAACGTAGCGGATTATCTACGCAATAGCCTAGAGTTTCAGACAATTTATCAGATAGACATAAGATTAAGAGGGTTAAATCGGCTGAAAAGTATGAGTTTGGATAAGTGTTCGTACGGTGGATACTGTGCACGATCTTCTTCAAATACATGTACATTAGCAAAGGAATGTGGAACGTAGTTCACCAGCGGATTATCTACGCAATAGCCTAGAGTTTCAGACAATTTATCAGATAGACATAAGATTAAGAGGGTTAAATCGGCTGAAAAGTATGAGTTTGGATAAGTGTTCGTACGGTGGATACTGTGCACGATCTTCTTCATATTACATGTACATTAGCAAAGGAATGTGGAACGTAGTTCACCAGCGGATTATCTACGCAATAGCCTAGAGTTTCAGACAATTTATCAGATAGACATAAGATTAAGAGGGTTAAATCGGCTGAAAAGTATGAGTTTGGATAAGTGTTCGTACGGTGGATACTGTGCACGATCTTCTTCAAATTACATGTACATTAGCAAAGGAATGTGGAACGTAGTTCACCAGCGGATTATCTACGCAATAGCCTAGAGTTTCAGACAATTTATCAGATAGACATAAGATTAAGAGGGTTAAATCGGCTGAAAAGTATGAGTTTGGATAAGTGTTCGTACGGTGGATACTGTGCACGATCTTCTTCAAATTACATGTACATTAGAAAAGGAATGTGGAACGTAGTTCACCAGCGGATTATCTACGCAATAGCCTAGAGTTTCAGACAATTTATCAGATAGACATAAGATTAAGAGGGTTAAATCGGCTGAAAAGTATGAGTTTGGATAAGTGTTCGTACGGTGGATACTGTGCACGATCTTCTTCATATTACATGTACATTAGCAAAGGAATGTGGAACGTAGTTCACCAGCGGATTATCTACGCAATAGCCTAGAGTTTCAGACAATTTATCAGATAGACATAAGATTAAGAGGGTTAAATCGGCTGAAAAGTATGAGTTTGGATAAGTGTTCGTACGGTGGATACTGTGCACGATCTTCTTCAAATTACATGTACATTAGCAAAGGAATGTGGAACGTAGTTCACCAGCGGATTATCTACGCAATAGCCTAGAGTTTCAGACAATTTATCAGATAGACATAAGATTAAGAGGGTTAAATCGGCTGAAAAGTATGAGTTTGGATAAGTGTTCGTACGGTGGATACTGTGCACGATCTTCTTCATATTAATGTACATTAGCAAAGGAATGTGGAACGTAGTTCACCAGCGCGATTATCTACGCAATAGCCTAGAGTTTCAGACAATTTATCAGATAGACATAAGATTAAGAGGGTTAAATCGGCTGAAAAGTATGAGTTTGGATAAGTGTTCGTACGGTGGATACTGTGCACCAGATCTTCTTCATATTACATGTACATTACAAAGGAATGGGGAACGTAGTTCCGCAGCGGATGTGACCTAGCCAATAGCCTAGATTTCAGATAATTTATCAAATAGACATGAGATTAAGAGGTTAATCGGCTGAATGTATGCTTTTTGGAAGTGTTCGTACGTGGAACTGTGGCACAGAACTTCGTCAAATTACATGTACATTTATCCAAGAATTGGTGTTATAATAAAAAAGGAAAGGGGAACGAGAGACGGGGAAAGACATTTTAGCTCCATATAATT
>JAGVVM010020927.1:0-22524 GCA_019149425.1 Psidium friedrichsthalianum | reverse complement strand
CTAACACCCTAGCTATGGATTAGAGAAGGGGGGGCGGCTTACCTAGGAAAAGCCTAAAGAAAATGGCTGAACAAAAGGGTTGATAGGCAACGATGAAATCACTCGACAAACAACGAGCTCCTGCTCAGTTCTGAGTATATCACGAAATTTTATATCAGGTTTGCTTGGAAAGAAAAATTTATATTCATGAATTTCAGAGCCCTTCGATCGATAGGAAAAAGCGTAGCTCGATCGCCTTCTCCGGTACGACCTCGAACGAGCCAATTCTTCCCGGGGCGTGCGTGCAGGAAACGGTCTGAGCAAGGGATAGTTTTTGGCTTCGTTTGGATTATTCAAACTGATCTTGAAGCTGAAATTTACAGCAACAAACTAGAGAGAGTACGAAAATTTTGAGGGGTTTTTACGCGCCCAAAAGGATACCGTTTTGGGTGTCGACCAACAGCAAAATCAGAGGAGAACAGAAAAGGGCAGAAAGTGAAAGAAGATAGAGAGAGGAGATATTAGGGAAAGGTGAATGGCTGTGTGAAATGGGGCAGAAAAGTGAAGATATCTGCTGACTTTGGGGGCCAAGTGAAGGAAGACAAAACCACATTGGTTTTCTTGCTTGATTGAGCAGGTGTCCATTTGTCCAAACATAGGACACCTCAACCTCTTTTGTAGAAAACCCTAGAAATCTTGATAGAAATTGTCACATGGGATATTCTAAGACTTCATGGGATGATGACAGTGTTGCAAGTTAGAATTTCTACTCAATTCTTTTCAAAAATTGGAAAAGTCAACACTTGGCGTTTAAAGTCAACCCTTTGACTTTGACTTTTGTTGGGAAGCTGCGCTCTTGATGCCCAGAACGTAGTAGACTGTCAGACTAATACCAGTCAACTTTCGGATTTCCTCAAATTACTCTCAGTTTGCAAGATATGGCGTTTTTCCGCGCCTGAGGGCAAAATCGTCATTTTCATCCTTATCGCGTTCTTCGGCGTTCCAAAGCAATTCGTAGCCTTTAAAACCCGTAGAATTGCATCCTAATCATTCCTGCAACATCCGTAAAATCTCATTGTCCAATCTCGAAATTCATTTCGTGGCCACTTCCATTAAACTGCAACTTTAGCAAATCTCAAGCTAACGGACGGCTCTTAGGAAAACGCGTTTCGACGTCAGGTCGTGCGCACTTTAATTTCCTATTTAGCCATGCCCCTTTCAGTCAGCCGTTCCCGAGGTGATCAGTCTCGGGCGAGATTTACTAAAGTGCATTAATGAAATACATCCAATCAGTTATTCCGAATTTCGAAAAAGGTCAAGAATTCAGACGTACAATCCTCCCCTTCTTATAAAAATTTCGTCGTCCTCGAAATTTACATATACTTACGTGCAGACTATTCAAACAAGAAAGGATATCTCTCCTTCATTTCATCTTCATTTTCCCATGTCGCCCATTCTATCCCATGACATTCCCAAATAACTTTGACCATGGTATCGTCTTGTTCTGGGATTTGTTCCCTTCGATCTTCAATCTTGACTGGTCGTTCTTCGTACGAGACTCTGTCGTCCACTTCGATGACTTCATGATTGAGTATATGACTCGGATCTGGCTTCGTACTTTCGCAACATTGAAACATGGAAGACATCATGTACGTGTGACAGGTTTGGTGGCAAAGCTAGACGATATGCTAATGCTCCAATTTTTTCCAGGATCTCGAATGGACCAACAAATCTTGGACTCAGCTTCCCCCTTTTTCCAAATCGAGACACAACCTCGCATAGGCGAAACTTTCAAAAATACATGATCACCTACCTGGAACTCCTCCAAAGGTTACTCGTCGTTTATCTACATAACTCTTTTGGCGAACTTTGTGCCGTTTTTAGCCTATCCCTAATAACTTTCAACAAGCTTCCACTGACTTTGTGTATTAACTCTGGACCTGTTATTCTCTTTCACCAACCTCATTCCCAACATATTGGAGTTCGGCACGCCCCACCATATAATGCCTCAAATGGTGCCAATGCCGATGTTTTTGTTTTTTTGATAACTGTTATTGTACGCGAATTCCACCAAATGTAATTGTCCTTTCCCATCCTCCATTGAAGTCAATCACACTACGCCCGCAACATATCTTCCAAGTTTTGTTGTCCGTTTCGTTTGCCCGTCAATTTCCTTCCTTTCCGTCTCACATTTTGGGCACTACTCCACACTGAGCTTGAAGTGTTTTGCAAGTGGAGAACTAATTGCTTTGGATTTATTCATATTGAAGCTTTCAAGAACTTTATCAATATATTGTTCTTGAGATAACCAAAGTTTATAGTTCTGTCTATCTTGGAATATTTCCATCACAAGAATTTATTTTACGAGTCCAAGTTCAATCGCAAAGGCCTTGCCCAATTCCTTCTTTAAGTTGATGATCTTGCTTTTATCCTAGCCAACAATTATCATGTCATCAACATAAAGCAAAAGAATGAGAAAGTTACCATTAGTAAATTTCTTGACGAGCATGTAATGATCATCGGTGGTTTTGTTGAACCATTTTCTACCATGGATGAATCAAACTTTGTGTACAACTATCTTGGTGCTTGCTCGAGCCTGTAAATACTCTTCCTCAGTCTACACACAAGATTCTCTTTGCCTTTGATTTGAAAACTTCCGGTTGATCCATGTAGATCTTCCCATGAAGATCTGTATGTAAAAATGCAATCTTCACATCAAGTTGTTCGACCTCTAGGTACAAGCTTGTAGCCAAGCCAAGAACAACTTGGATAGATGAAATTTTAACCACTAGTGAAAATATCTCTTCAAAGTCGATACCCTTTTTTTTTTTTGAGGAATCCCTTCACAACCAACCTTCCTTTGTATTGTGGTTGTGAGTTACCCGTCTTTAGTCTTCAATCTGAAGACCCACTTCTTCTTGAGAGTTTTCTTCCTTGTTGTAATTTGACTAAATCATAAGTATGATTTTCGTCTAAGGATTTCATTTCCTCTTGCATAGCTTTTAACCACTTCTCTTTGTGCTCATGGAACACAATTTCTTGGTATCTATCTGGTTCTCCTCAGTCAGTGTGCATCGCATTCTCATTTGGAGAATATCTACAATTAGGTTGCCGTTCATGGGCTGATCTCCTCAATTGAGGTTCTGGTGGGACCTGTTCAACAATTGGTTCAACATTAGTTGAAATAGTTACACCTTTAATGGTAGATTCAGCTTACTTGTTATTAAGATCAATGGGAGGAGCAACTGGGCCAAGATCAATGGGCTATTCATTTGTTGATTGAGATTTCTCATGTTTCTCAAAGTCCTCAATTGTTTGATCTTCAAGAAATACCGCGTCCCTACTTCTGTTTATTTTTTGATTGATGGGATCCCAGGGTCTGTAGCCGAATTCTTCATGAGCGTAGCCCAAGAGGATACATTTCTTTGATTTCTCATCTAGCTTTGATATCTCATCCCTAGGAATGTGAACAAATGCTCTGTAACCGAACACCTTCAAGTGGCCATAAGAAGCATCTTTGCCAGTTGTAGCGCCCTAATATGCTACCTCTAAGCTTACACTTACCACGCTCTCTTCCTTATACTTTTTAAGTTATAATGGCGCATGCAGAAGAATAAATTGAAAATCAATCAGGACAGCCATATGAAACATAAGTGCATGACAACACAATCAATGGCAGGTATGCCTATAAAGGGTATGATCATTACTAGATACAAGCATAATAACCAAAAACTTCTTATCAGTTAATTTCATCCTACATATACATCTTTAGCCAGTTTTTGCACAATACTTCTTTCAAAGATGAAAACAAATAGAAGGATTTACAAAGGAAGGTAATCTACTCCCGATTTCCAGAATCATCATCCATGGCCTCTAGTACTCCAACCATCTTGGGCTACCTCATCTGAAAAATGGTTAATCATAGGAGTCAAAGCCCCACAAAGAGATCCCTAGGCTGAATGACTAAACCAACTATAGAATCACCGAATTGTAAATGAGGTTAACCATCTTCAAATGTCAATATACATAAGTTTATAGTCATTTCATGATTCCACCACAATAACATTGTTTCAAATAAAATCATCACAATAACACCCATACAGATCACAATGTCTACAATAATGAAGTATATATAGGCTGGTAATAAGGATTAGGAATTGACTTGCCTTGATTTCTTGAGAAAATAGTATAAAAAAGAAGAATGAATGATTTCGGATTGGCCTTTCTTCTTGACTTAGGCGTGTGATTCTACTTGGACAAACTTCAAATCAATCTTGACAATGGTGAGATAGAGTTATAGTCAGCCAAATTGAGAAGAGAAAGAAAATGCTCTGACGAACGAATGACAAAATAAATGACATTAGGTTCTATTTATAGGAAAATTAAGTTAACTATAAGTCAACTTAGGATGAGTCAACAACCAAAGCTGCATATGGATGACATATGTCACACCTAGGACACATGTCAACCATGCTGGCTGCATGCTTGACACATGGTCAGTTACATGTCACTTATGCAAGCTGCCACATGGTGTGTATGCGGGCTGCCACGTGGTCGCCTTGCTGCTGGTGACACGTGTCTGTGATACTGCCATGTACTGGCCACGTGGCCATGTGGACTGCTACATGTTGACACATGGCCCCATGTGCGGCCATCTGTCTAATTCTGCGTCTAGTTGTCCCGATTTCGCACATATTTAATCCAATTTAAACACATAGTGTTTCTAAAAATGTTATTGAGCTTGAATAATCCTTTGATAATTCATACTAACTTAATATAAATCCTTTTTTAAGTAGGTGGAGGTTTTTTGGGTACTATACCTATCCAAACACTTTGCGGTATATCACCGCTAAGTTGAGCTGAAGGTGATAAGTTGATTAAGTCCACCCCCATCCTTATTGCCTCACCCCAAAAGTGGTTTGGTAGTTTTGCAGTAGAAAGCATGCATCTAATTCTTTCACAGATGATCCATTTTATCCCTCTGCCACACCGTTGTGTTGAGGTGTTGTTTATACGAATCTTTTATCTAATCTTGAAACTTTTGCAATAATCCTCAAATGGTCCTTGGTACTCACTATAGTTATTTGAGCATACACAACTTCAATCACCGGCCTATTTCTCTTTCAACCTTTATATGAAATTGCCTAAAGATTTCTTGCACTTGATCTTTAGTTTTCAAAGCAAATGCCTACAACTTTCTAGAGTGGTCTTCAATAAATGTTACAAAATAGACAGCACCTCCAAGTGTTCTAGTTTGCATTGTACATACATCAGTGTGTATCAAATGTAGAACTTCAACTTTTCTAGATGGTGGGGAATCATAGAAGGCTACTTTGTGTTGTTTTTCCCATAATACAATCAATACAAGTATTTAACAGTGTACTGTTCATTACGGGTAGGATTTGATTTCTAGTGAGAATCTTGAGTCCTTCTCACTCATGTGTCTTTTCTCCTTTAGCTACCACCAAATTACCTTTAGTTAGTTTCCATTTCCCATCACTAAAGTAATTTTATAGCCTTCGTCATCGAACTTGCCTACAGATATAAGATTGAGACATATGTCTGGAATATGTCTCACATCTTTGAATAGTAACCTATATCCAATATTAGTCTCCAAATAAATATTACTTATACCAGTAATTTTGGAATGTACCGCCGTTTCCCATCTTTACAAAACCGAAGTCGCCGGTGGTACAAGATGTGAAGAGAACTTGACGAGACGTAACATGGTAGGATGCGCCGTGTCAACTATCGATGTTGAATCTTTGGGTGCAAGATCAATGGAATCATCACTTTGAATAATGATTACCTCATCTGCCATATTTCTGTGTCATTCGTTGGTTATCGTTACCTCTTCTGCGATACTTATGCCTAGATTTTCTGCCCTTTTTCTTTCTGCATTCTTGAACGAAATGTCCCAATTTGCCACAATGATGGCACTATATCTAGTTGGCTGGTGATCCGATAGTGTCGTGGTGGGGCTGAACTGTGCTAGAATTTGAAAGACTGTAACCAACAAAGTCCAGGCATGGCATCTGCAAGTAGCATCGTAAAAAGGGGGCTGAGATGTATCACATCTTAGATATAAGGGATGCTCTGTTTAGAGGAATGAGACGGACTCAACGGTTCTGAAGTAGGCCGTATGGATAGGCAAGAGTGAGAATGGATTGGCTTATTCCATAAGAAAATGTTAAGAAATTATAGGTGACGATGATAATAGACCTACAAGTATTCGAGCCGATGAGAGTTCTTTTGAACAGTTGAGATTGCGGAATGTAGTGAAAAGAAGACGAGGGATCAAAGTGCGCAGCGGAAGATTAATTGGGCCATATAGCCGAAGGAGGTAGCAAACATGAGATGGTTACATTGATGGGAAAGGAAGGTAAAAGGCAAGTTTCTGAGACGAAACTTTTTAAGGAGGGAAGAATTGTGACATTCTGGATTTTCGACCCATTTTCGGAATTTATAAATTGAATGGATATATTTCATTAATACGCTCTAGTTAAACCTCACTCGAGTCTGATCAACTCGAGACGACCAACCGAAGGGAATGGCTACCTAGGAAATTTTCCTAAACAGCCGCCCGTTGGTTTTGAGGAATTCGACAGAGTCGTAATTTAATGGATTCGGCCACAAAATGAATTTCGATCTTGGACAATCGAATTTCTAAGATGATCACAATGGAGAAATGGATACAGTTTCAGAAACATCGCCCGCAGGGCAGACAGCCGGTGCACGTCGAGAAGCAAGACGTGAATGGAAAATTTCCGAAATGCCCCCGGTAAATGCTCAGTCCTTAGAATTAGATCAAATAGGATTTTTGAGAGCGAATACGATAGAACGAAACCAATTCCAGTCAGAAGTTCGTTCGCGCTCGGGACCCGATCGGTGCATTTGGCACGCAAATCGAGGCAAGTCAAATCAAGTGTCAAATCAATCAATGTCCCATCAATCCCATCAATCACATCAATCCAATCAATCAAGTCAAATGGCACAATTTCCAAGACAATCCCATCATGTCCATCAAGTCCCATCAAGTACACCTACCCTCATTATTATTGATTTTCCCTTGATTTTCTTTTATTCTACACATTATAATCTCCCACACTCTCTCTCCTCCATCTTCTTCTTCATTTGCCACACCATCTCCTCCATTCTTCTTCTCCTTTATTTTCTTCTTTTCCTCTCGGTTTCTCCCTTGCTCCGCCCGTCCGCCACCGCCGTTCGGCCTCCACCGGTGCCACCAACCTCCCAATCTCCTCTTGGTAAGTCTTCTAAGCCTTGTTCCTTGATTTTCGTGGCATGTGAGCCCCTAAAACACCCCCGACCAGCCCCCGTTCTTCGTCCTTCCTCCCTTGCCGTTTTTGCTCCGTTGAAGCTCGGGACACCAGAACTTGTTCCACTTCATCCCTCATCCTTCTTGACACTAGGGATCATGGTATTAGGTTCTTGAAGGCTTGTGGAACCGCCGGAACCAGCCCCGAACGCCGACCTCTCCCTTTTGGACCGTGGGCCCTTGAACGGCCATTTTAGGCCTTGCACACTTCATCTTCGTTTCAGCCGATTCCGGGTAAGCAAACCTCTAACCTTGGCCTAGGATCGCTGTATATGATGTTGGTTTAGTCACGTGAATGTTCGGTGCATGATTGGGTAGAGGAAAGGGTGAGAATTATCAAGAAAAAACCATGGGCCAATTCGGGTGCAAGGCTATTCGGACTGGGTGTAGACTTGGGTGACCTAATTTGGGCTTAGGAATGTTAAGTATGGGCTGAGAATTGAAACTTGGGCGTGAAAATAGATGGGCCAAAGGTGCAAATGGACTTAGGGACCTATTTTAAGCTAAATGAGGCTAATAAGAACTTGTGGGCCTAAGTTATTTCAATGGCTCTCTAATGGACGAAAATTAAATTGAATTGAGCCCCAAATTATGGTATTGAATGTAGAATTTTAGGGCCCAATAATACACATGGGCTTAGGCTATGAAATCGGGCCTAATTATATAAGAATGGGCTTTAAAAGCTTACCTTAAAACTTGGGCTTGGGCCCTACCCGAAATTAATAAATAATGGGCCTTAAAATAATAATTACTTATAATTAAGTCATGGACTTGTGAATAGTAATTGGGCCTAACATATCTAATTGGGCCTAACTTAACTAATTGGACTTAACTTACTTAATGGGCCTAAACTTTAAGAAAGAACTCGTGGGCCTTAGTTATTGGGTTTAATAAAATTTAATAAGATTAATGGGGACCCAAGAGTATCTTCAAACCTCATTTGTGGGCCGATGTCGGGCCAAGGTTGATTAGTCAATAATACCAAGTTGGGCCGAGCCATCAGGCCGGATTGGACTGGGTTCTGAAACAGACGAATCTTAAGGGTGAAATAAGTCACAATTGAGTTATCGGGTGTCTGTTTAAGGAGAAGTAAATGCCTAAGGTAATTTCGTGGGTACCAACTAAACCCAATTGATTGAGAAATCTCGTGTGAAGTACCCGGTCTGTATGAGACCTATCCCGATGAATATGGGTTTGATGACACAATTGTTAAATTGTTATGCCTCGTTGCATATGAATTTACTGGATTGCCTGCTCTGTGATCGATGTGTGGTTGAAATGGTTTGAGCATCATGTACTGTGAGCATGGCATGAGTCACCTGGAGGTGTGACATGTGGGATGAGCCTGAGGCGTATTTACGCGGGGAAATGGAGGGATAAGCTTGGCCAACGTAAGGCGTACCATACGCAGTTGAGGCAATGCCGAATGGCACAGTGGGATGAGCCCTGAGGCGTCTTTACGCGGGGAAATGGAGGGATAAGCGTGCCAACCTGAGGCGTACCACACGCGGGTTGAGGCACGATGCCGAGTGGCACAGTGGGATGAGCCCTGATGGGAATTGGAGAGATAGACGGGCATGATCCATTGGGATCCGTTATGGCCGATTGAGGCCTGCATCATTGGCATATGGCATTATGGCTGACGTTTATTCTTGCCCGTCTGTGTTGTATGATCTGCATTGCTATGCTTGGCGCGTTTGCTTATGCGTTGGGGGTCTGGTACCGAGGGTAACTGAGAGTGTCTAAACCTTGGACCACAGACCCTAGTTTACTGGATAGGACCAACCCCACTAGTATACTCTATCCTACGCTAGGATTAGGGGTGAGCTTGCTGAGTCCTCGACTCACTGGCGGTGGTTGCCATATTTTCAGATCCCAGACCCCTGTGATGGCTGCACTCCCGTGTTATTTTGGATTGCCCATACAGATAGGGACAAAGGTCACCCGCAGCCTATGGAGGTGAAGTAGTTGATCCAGACCCGATGGCGGAGCTGCCGTGTCCAGGTCGCGTGAAGATTGACGGACATGAGGAAGGGCCAGAAAAGTGATTTTGCCAGACGCCAAGTCTAGATTATGTGTGTCAGACCGAGCATAGGACTTTTGGACCATAGTATGTATATAATTTGGGGGTCTGTAACGAATGCCTTGTGATACGTATATATTGATGATTTGTGTCTCTCCTTTTTGTGTACTACCCCGATTATTGTACGCATGCATGTATGGATAGGAGGCACGCTTCCGCAGTTCGAAGGTTCAATTGATGGTTTTAAATGGACGCGTCGTCTGGTCGCGACGAAGAAAGAAAATCTCCTGGGCCGTCGCGTATCGTGGATCAGGCGAGCGCGAGAGAGAGAATTTAAATGTATGAGCGGGATGTCGCGAGCTCGATTGGGGTTCGGGGCGTGACATGTAGGAATCCAGCAGCTAGGTCTCCTTCGCTTTTTTTCCTTCAGAAGGTGTAAAGCTTGCAAGACCCCTAGGTTTTCTAGCTCCAGCACCAAATCAGCTTTCTCCTCCTTCGCGAATCCAGTGATGATAGCTCCTTTGTCATCCCAACATATCCCAGCTATAGATCGGAGCCTCTCACCTTCGATCCACGAGCAATCGACATTGAAGCTCCACTGGCCCTGTCTCGGTGGGATCCAAATACCAGGTACAACTCTCTCCTTTTCCTTTGAGGATTTCTTGCTTAGCCTCCTTCTTTCGAAAATTGTTACTTCCCCTCCGGCTTCATCCACAAATTAGCTCAGGTCTCGGCCAAATCCCGTGAAACCCCACACCATTACGCTCTTTCCACAGGTGCCATAGAACGTTCACGGTTAGTGCAGGAGGTGGGAGTCGTGAGTCTGTGGTAAGTACCTCCTCGATCCACTTGTCCATTCTTTGAATCTAGTTTGGTGTTGTGAATAATTGCACTCGGTTGTTAGCCCAGATTCCTTTGACTTAGTTGCAAAGCAAGAACAGTTGTCCTAAAATCTCAGGGTGCTGGCGATACACCAGGTACAAAGGGTCCGAGGCGAGCTTTCTTTTGAAAAGGCTTTCTTTTGTGGGTAAGGCGTCCTGACATACACTCCATAGGAAGAATTTGATTTTCGGTGGTGTAGGGATATGCCATATAGATGTCCATAGGCTTCGAGGTGACTGATATGATGATGTTGTTGATTTTGTGTTGTTCTACTTTGTGGTTTCCTGATGTTGTGGTAGCCTTCTCTGATCGAGTATCTCCCTTTTGCATTGGCTGTCCATACAAGTTTATCCCCTGTTGTGCTTGGGTTGATAGGAGTGTCAAGGATTTCCTTTATCGTGCTTTCTTGGAACATCTCATTGAGTTTGTGGACATCCCATAATCTAGAGTCTATGTTAATCACTTCGGCCACCAAAGTGGGTTCATCCCTGTTTGCTGGTCCTCCAATCACTTCAGAGGGCAGCCACTTGTGTTCTCTGATATTGATACTTCATCCATCACTCACTGCCCATCTAGTGTCTTTTTCGATGCAATCTCTTCCTATCAGCAGACTCTGCCAAACCCACGACGGTCTAGCCCATTTCTTAGCAGACCAAATATCTTCCTTCGAGTAGTAAATGCCTTTTAAAACTCTACTCCAAAGTGTAGAATGATTTTGCACTAGTTTCCATGCTTACTTGCCCAACATAGCTTTGTTGAAGGCTATAAGATCTTTAAACCCGAGTCCCCCCTTCCATTTTACACTTCTTCAAAGACTCCCACTTCTTCCAATGAATACCAGTTTGATGTGTTTTGTTTCCACCAAAAGTTGGTTATTTTCCTCTCAATTGCCTTGCATACCGAGATAGGGATCTTGAAGATCGACATAGCATATTGTGGGAGGGCTTGTACCACCGTTTTGATCAAAATCTAATTTCCTGCCTTGGACAGTAGCTTCTCTTTCCAGCCTTCGAGTTTTATATTGACTCTCGCAAGAATCCACGCAAACATGTCTTTCTTCGTTTGGCCCCAATTTGAAGGGATACCCAAATATTTCCCATTTTTATCAATGATTGGGACTCTTAATTTTGAGGCCAGATTTCTCTTTAGGGGGTCTGGACAGCCTTTGCTAAAAAATACTCCTGATTTGTTGAGGTTGATGGCTTACCCAGATCGCGTAATTGAATGCATCAATTTTATCATGTTGCCAGGATTCTCCTCCATTTAGTTCCGCATAGAAAAATAAAATATAGAACAATCTTACTCTAATACCATGTGGGAAAAACAAACGAACGGTATTTACAAGAGATGCCCGAATAATTTTCCCACTAGTATTTCTATGACAATTAAATAGGATAAAATATTGGAAGAAAGCAATAAAGATGAATAATAAATAACACCAGAATTTTATGTGAAAAACCCTCCAAGGTGAAGGGAAAAACCATGGGACTATAGTCCACTTGAAACTTCCGCTAAGGCAGATCTCTCACTATATACACAAATATGGTGTCTTCAATTTATGGATTTAAACCTCTCACAAACTAGATAACTCACTCAAGAAAAATTCCCTGGAAAGAAGAAATGATCATTTCTTCCGCTACACTATGAGACTCTTGTACCTCTTTTCTCATATCTCTTCCACTGAGAAGTACTCCTATTTATAGGAGAAAATGCAATCCCGATTGGAATTGTATGATATAAGAAGATCACTTTGCTTCATCTCATGATCTCTCATGATTTTCTTTCCTATTTTTTTTTCTTTTTCCTTTTACACACCTACTACACAGATTACAGATACACATCATTGCATTGGCCTCTCCAATTGGGAGGGACCTCCTCAACAAAACGGATCTCACGTGAAAAAACTTCCTGGCCTCTAAGTGGTCACCTGACGATGGGCTCCGAGTTCCAAATTTTCGAGTCATGGGTGAAGTCATTAATTAAATAAATTCCTTCCATTGCTTATCTTTGACAAAAAAGAAAAGAAAAGAAAAGAAAAAAATACCAAAAATATACGTCACTTTTCACTCAATAATCTTTTACATAATACTGAATACATAATTGAGTTTTATGTTTAGAGAACACTTAGCACTTTCACATCAATCGTCCATGCATTCCTATTTAATAAAATGCTTTCTTCTTTCGAAAAGTGCCTGTCTACATATCCTAAATTTTCATACCTATCCAAATTATCTAAAACCAATTACTAATCAAATCGCCAAAAACCCTGGTAAATATAGAGGAACCTAGAGCCCTCAAAGCAACAACTGGTCGTCGTCGCTTGAATTTCAGGTAGATTGAGTTTTATTAGGTACTGAGGATTGGTTTGTATTGTTTGAGGTTGAAGTGTATTGTTATGTCGTTTGATGTTGCCGGAATAATAGTGTTGACCGATTAATTAACGTGCGAACGGCTCACGGAACGTCCTTACATATTCCATTCAATGGTTTTGGATGTTTCTTGTCCAAATATGTTTGGATCATGTCGATGCAATTGACTTATATGTACTACTCTTGGTTCACTCAGAGTTTGGATATGATTAGATGAGAAAAGGAAATTGTAAGTGTCATAATTTTCATATGGCGTTCACTTGAGGGTTATAAATTTTTTTTTTGTCGATCACTTGAGTGCTATAACTTTTCTTTTGATCACTTGAATGTCGCATGACTTTCAATCGATCACTTAAATGCCATAACTTTTTAAAAACGTTTACCAATGCTATGCTATGTTGGATTTTTGGCATTTTGGGTGAATATTTTTAAAATGTTATATAACTCAAGTGATGGATTGGAAGTTATGGCACTCAAGTGAGTGCTAAATAAAAGTTACGACACTTGTGATATCCTATTGAGATACATGTGTGAGTTATATTAGAGAAGTCCCATATCGGAGAATTGGTATGGTGTTGAGCAATTAATATATCTTAGTTGGCTCATAATTCATTGACTTAAGCTTTTACATGAGGATAGGTTCAATTGAATATATTGACAGGCGTAGACTTATTTTTTTCTTGGTGACTTGGTTTTTTCTTGACGGTCTCTCACTTAACCTTTTAAGTGAATGTGAGTCTAATTGAATATATTAAAAGGTTTAGATTTAGGCTCCCTCTTGGCGATCTCCCGAGTGAAGGTATTGCACTTCTGCTATGTGCTCTCAACATATCCTTATCCCTAATTAGATGTAAAATAAGTTTGAGTTTGCTGCCTCTTTGATCATTGCGAGGAAGTGGGAAGATCAGTCATGTGATTTTACGCTGGGCTGTATTTGCTTCTCTTCTTGAGAATTTTCTCATCAGTGGTTTTGGAATGTGATTAAGTGGAAAGCGTGACCCTTAGATCCATTTGGGGTCAATGTAAGCAAGTTCTGAACCAGGACGATAGCTTCTGCTACTAGAAACCTGCTACTTGTAAGTTGTAAGGACTTATCTCATTCGGTCTTTTTTCTATTGCTATTATCTAGTTATGTCAAAAATATCGATTACCGTTATGATTGGTGTAATTGATCCTGCCTTGTTTGTGCTTTATCAGTTTGCTAGAACGATAGTTTGTGAGATTCATCGTGATTTTGATAGGAGTTTTCATCTTCAGTCGCAAAAAATAAACACATCCATTGTGTAACAGGCCACTCTTTATTCTTTACGCCTTGCAAACTCCGTGATTTTTCCTTCTACATACCCTACACCTACTACTGCTTATTCACGGGATATGTACATAAGTATCATAACTTTTGTACGACACTCACTTGAAGGTCATGACTTTTTTTTTCCAACCACTAGAGTGTTATAATTTTTTAAAAGATGCTCAATTTTTCTTTTTTTTTTTAGGAAAAAGATGCTCACTTTGAGTGTCATAACTTTCGATTGATTTTAAAAAGTTATGGCACTCGAATGATTGATTACAAAATCATATGGCACTCAAATGAAAATAAAGTTAAATCACTCAAGTGAGCATCGCACGAAAGTAATGGCGCTTGTGGTGTCATTTTCTTGCTTATTCAAATTTGTTGTTACTTCCTATTCGGTGTTTCATGGGTTCCATTCTTGACAGGTTAGGAGGTTTAGGCGTTAGAGTAACATGAGTTACAGCAATCTATGAACTCTCAGTCCAGTTAATCAGGTGCTGCTTCCCCCATTACTCTTGCTTTTTCTGTTGATGTTTCCTTCTTTCTAAGACATCTTGTGTCATGAGTACGTGGTAACCGCTGAGTGTAATGTTCATTCTTAATTCGATTATGTTGCAATACTCCTTGCAAGAATTATGGCTCCTCTTTACATTATCAAGAAGTTTAGAATCTTGGTTTGCTTATATCCTGTGCTCTTTTATGAGAAGTCAAAGCAAGATATCCTAACCGAATAAAAGAGCACAGGATATAAGCAAACCAAGATTCTAAACTTCTTGATAATGTAAAGAGGAGCCATAATTCTTGCAAGGAGTATTGCAACATAATCGAATAAGAATGAACATTACACTCAGCGGTTACCACGTACTCATGACACAAGATGTCTTAGAAAGAAGGAAACATCAACAGAAAAAGCAAGAGTAATGGGGGAAGCAGCACCTGATTAACTGGACTGAGAGTTCATAGATTGCTGTAACTCATGTTACTCTAACGCCTAAACCTCCTAACCTGTCAAGAATGGAACCATGAAACACCGAATAGGAAGTAACAACAAATTTGAATAAGCAAGAAAATGACACCACAAGCGCCATTACTTTCGTGCGATGCTCACTTGAGTGATTTAACTTTATTTTCATTTGAGTGCCATATGATTTTGTAATCAATCATTCGAGTGCCATAACTTTTTAAAATCAATCGAAAGTTATGACACTCAAAGTGAGCATCTTTTTCCTAAAAAAAAAAAGAAAAATTGAGCATCTTTTAAAAAATTATAACACTCTAGTGGTTGGAAAAAAAAAGTCATGACCTTCAAGTGAGTGTCGTACAAAAGTTATGATACTTATGTACATATCCCGTGAATAAGCAGTAGTAGGTGTAGGGTATGTAGAAGGAAAAATCACGGAGTTTGCAAGGCGTAAAGAATAAAGAGTGGCCTGTTACACAATGGATGTGTTTATTTTTTGCGACTGAAGATGAAAACTCCTATCAAAATCACGATGAATCTCACAAACTATCGTTCTAGCAAACTGATAAAGCACAAACAAGGCAGGATCAATTACACCAATCATAACGGTAATCGATATTTTGACATAACTAGATAATAGCAATAGAAAAAAGACCGAATGAGATAAGTCCTTACAACTTACAAGTAGCAGGTTTCTAGTAGCAGAAGCTATCGTCCTGGTTCAGAACTTGCTTACATTGACCCCAAATGGATCTAAGGGTCACGCTTTCCACTTAATCACATTCCAAAACCACTGATGAGAAAATTCTCAAGAAGAGAAGCAAATACAGCCCAGGCGTAAAATCACATGACTGATCTTCCCACTTCCTCGCAATGATCAAAGAGGCAGCAAACTCAAACTTATTTTACATCTAATTAGGGATAAGGATATGTTGAGAGCACATAGCAGAAGTGCAATACCTTCACTCGGGAGATCGCCAAGAGGGAGCCTAAATCTAAACCTTTTAATATATTCAATTAGACTCACATTCACTTAAAAGGTTAAGTGAGAGACCGTCAAGAAAAAAACCAAGTCACCAAGAAAAAAATAAGTCTACGCCTGTCAATATATTCAATTGAACCTATCCTCATGTAAAAGCTTAAGTCAATGAATTATGAGCCAACTAAGATATATTAATTGCTCAACACCATACCAATTCTCCGATATGGGACTTCTCTAATATAACTCACACATGTATCTCAATAGGATATCACAAGTGTCGTAACTTTTATTTAGCACTCACTTGAGTGCCATAACTTCCAATCCATCACTTGAGTATATAACATTTTAAAAATATTCACCCAAAATGCCAAAAATCCAACATAGCATAGCATTGGTAAACGTTTTTAAAAAGTTATGGCATTTAAGTGATCGATTGAAAAGTCATGCGACATTCAAGTGATCAAAAGAAAAGTTATAGCACTCAAGTGATCGACAAAAAAAAAATTTATAACCCTCAAGTGAACGCCATATGAAAATTATGACACTTACAATTTCCTTTTCTCATCTAATCATATCCAAACTCTGAGTGAACCAAGAGTAGTACATATAAGTCAATTGCATCGACATGATCCAAACATATTTGGACAAGAAACATCCAAAACCATTGAATGGAATATGTAAGACGTTCCGTGAGCCGTTCGCACGTTAATTAATCGGTCAACACTATTATTCCGGCAACATCAAACGACATAACAATACACTTCAACCTCAAACAATACAAACCAATCCTCAGTACCTAATAAAACTCAATCTACCTGAAAATTCAAGCGACGACGACCAGTTGTTGCTTTGAGGGCTCTAGGTTCCTCTATATTTACCAGGGTTTTTGGCGATTTGATTAGTAATTGGTTTTAGATAATTTGGATAGGTATGAAAATTTAGGATATGTAGACAGGCACTTTTCGAAAGAAGAAAGCATTTTATTAAATAGGAATGCATGGACGATTGATGTGAAAGTGCTAAGTGTTCTCTAAACATAAAACTCAATTATGTATTCAGTATTATGTAAAAGATTATTGAGTGAAAAGTGACGTATATTTTTGGTATTTTTTTCTTTTCTTTTCTTTTCTTTTTGTCAAAGATAAGCAATGGAAGGAATTTATTTAATTAATGACTTCACCCATGACTCGAAAATTTGGAACTCGGAGCCATCGTCAGGTGACCACTTAGAGGCCAGGAAGTTTTTCACGTGAGATCCGTTTGTTGAGGAGGTCCCTCCCAATTGGAGAGGCCAATGCAATGATGTGTATCTGTAATCTGTGTAGTAGGTGTGTAAAAGGAAAAAGAAAAAAAAATAGGAAAGAAAATCATGAGAGATCATGAGATGAAGCAAAGTGATCTTCTTATATCATACAATTCCAATCGGGATTGCATTTTCTCCTATAAATAGGAGTACTTCTCAGTGGAAGAGATATGAGAAAAGAGGTACAAGAGTCTCATAGTGTAGCGGAAGAAATGATCATTTCTTCTTTCCAGGGAATTTTTCTTGAGTGAGTTATCTAGTTTGTGAGAGGTTTAAATCCATAAATTGAAGACACCATATTTGTGTATATAGTGAGAGATCTGCCTTAGCGGAAGTTTCAAGTGGACTATAGTCCCATGGTTTTTCCCTTCACCTTGGAGGGTTTTTCACATAAAATTCTGGTGTTATTTATTATTCATCTTTATTGCTTTCTTCCAATATTTTATCCTATTTAATTGTCATAGAAATACTAGTGGGAAAAATATTCGGGCATCTCTTGTAAATACCGTTCGTTTGTTTTTCCCAACATGGTATTAGAGTAAGATTGTTCTATATTTTATTTTTCTATGCGGAACTAAATGGAGGAGAATCCTGGCAACATGATAAAATTGATGCATTCAATTACGCGATCTGGGTAAGCCATCAACCTCAACAAATCAGGAGTATTTTTTAGCAAAGGCTGTCCAGACCCCCTAAAGAGAAATCTGGCCTCAAAATTAAGAGTCCCAATCATTGATAAAAATGGGAAATATTTGGGTATCCCTTCAAATTGGGGCCAAACGAAGAAAGACATGTTTGCGTGGATTCTTGCGAGAGTCAATATAAAACTCGAAGGCTGGAAAGAGAAGCTACTGTCCAAGGCAGGAAATTAGATTTTGATCAAAACGGTGGTACAAGCCCTCCCACAATATGCTATGTCGATCTTCAAGATCCCTATCTCGGTATGCAAGGCAATTGAGAGGAAAATAACCAACTTTTGGTGGAAACAAAAACACATCAAAAGCTGGTATTCATTGGAAGAAGTGGGAGTCTTTGAAGAAGTGTAAAATGGAAGGGGGGACTCGGGTTTAAAGATCTTATAGCCTTCAACAAAGCTATGTTGGGCAAGTAAGCATGGAAACTAGTGCAAAATCATTCTACACTTTGGAGTAGAGTTTTAAAAGGCATTTACTACTCGAAGGAAGATATTTGGTCTGCTAAGAAATGGGCTAGACCGTCGTGGGGGTTGGCAGAGTCTGCTGATAGGAAGAGATTGCATCGAAAAAGACACTAGATGGGCAGTGAGTGATGGATGAAGTATCAATATCAGAGAACACAAGTGGTGCCCTCTGAAGTGATTGGAGGACCAGCAAACAGGGATGAACCCACTTTGGTGGCCGAAGTGATTAACATAGACTCTAGATTATGGGATGTCCACAAACTCAATGAGATGTTCCAAGAAAGCACGATAAAGGAAATCCTTGACACTCCTATCAACCCAAGCACAACAGGGGATAAAACTTGTATGGACAGCCAATGCAAAAGGGAGATACTCGATCAGAGAAGGCTACCACAACATCAGGAAAACCACAAAGTAGAACAACACAAAATCAACAACATCATCATATCAGTCACCTCGAAGCCTATGGACATCTATATGGCATATCCCTACACCACCGAAAATCAAATTCTTCCTATGGAGTGTATGTCAGGACGCCTTACCCACAAAAGAAAGCCTTTTCAAAAGAAAGCTCGCCTCGGACCCTTTGTACCTGGTGTATCGCCAGCACCCTGAGATTTTAGGACAACTGTTCTTGCTTTGCAACTAAGTCAAAGGAATCTGGGCTAACAACCGAGTGCAATTATTCACAACACCAAACTAGATTCAAAGAATGGACAAGTGGATCGAGGAGGTACTTACCACAGACTCACGACTCCCACCTCCTGCACTAACCGTGAACGTTCTATGGCACCTGTGGAAAGAGCGTAATGGTGTGGGGTTTCACGGGATTTGGCCGAGACCTGAGCTAATTTGTGGATGAAGCCGGAGGGGAAGTAACAATTTTCGAAAAGAAGGAGGCTAAGCAAGAAATCCTCAAAGGAAAAGGAGAGAGTTGTACCTGGTATTTGGATCCCACCGAGACAGGGCCAGTGGAGCTTCAATGTCGATTGCTCGTGGATCGAAGGTGAGAGGCTCCGATCTATAGCTGGGATATGTTGGGATGACAAAGGAGCTATCATCACTGGATTCGCGAAGGAGGAGAAAGCTGATTTGGTGCTGGAGCTAGAAAACCTAGGGGTCTTGCAAGCTTTACACCTTCTGAAGGAAAAAAAAGCGAAGGAGACCTAGCTGCTGGATTCCTACATGTCACGCCCCGAACCCCAATCGAGCTCGCGACATCCCGCTCATACATTTAAATTCTCTCTCTCGCGCTCGCCTGATCCACGATACGCGACGGCCCAGGAGATTTTCTTTCTTCGTCGCGACCAGACGACGCGTCCATTTAAAACCATCAATTGAACCTTCGAACTGCGGAAGCGTGCCTCCTATCCATACATGCATGCGTACAATAATCGGGGTAGTACACAAAAAGGAGAGACACAAATCATCAATATATACGTATCACAAGGCATTCGTTACAGACCCCAAAATTATATACATACTATGGTCCAAAAGTCCTATGCTCGGTCTGACACACATAATCTAGACTTGGCGTCTGGCAAAATCACTTTTCTGGCCCTTCCTCATGTCCGTCAATCTTCACGCGACCTGGACACGGCAGCTCCGCCATCGGGTCTGGATCAACTACTTCACCTCCATAGGCTGCGGGTGACCTTTGTCCCTATCTGTATGGGCAATCCAAAATAACACGGGAGGTGCAGCCATCACAGGGGTCTGGGATCTGAAAATATGGCAACCACCGCCAGTGAGTCGAGGACTCAGCAAGCTCACCCCTAATCCTAGCGTAGGATAGAGTATACTAGTGGGGTTGGTCCTATCCAGTAAACTAGGGTCTGTGGTCCAAGGTTTAGACACTCTCAGTTACCCTCGGTACCAGACCCCCAACGCATAAGCAAACGCGCCAAGCATAGCAATGCAGATCATACAACACAGACGGGCAAGAATAAACAGTCAGCCATAATGCCATATGCCAATGATGCAGGCCTCAATCGGCCATAACGGATCCCAATGGATCATGCCCGTCTATCTCTCCAATTCCCATCAGGGCTCATCCCACTGTGCCACTCGGCATCGTGCCTCAACCCGCGTGTGGTACGCCTCAGGTTGGCACGCTTATCCCTCCATTTCCCCGCGTAAAGACGCCTCAGGGCTCATCCCACTGTGCCATTCGGCATTGCCTCAACTGCGTATGGTACGCCTTACGTTGGCCAAGCTTATCCCTCCATTTCCCCGCGTAAATACGCCTCAGGGCTCATCCCACATGTCACACCTCCAGGTGACTCATGCCATGCTCACAGTACATGATGCTCAAACCATTTCAACCACACATCGATCACAGAGCAGGCAATCCAGTAAATTCATATGCAACGAGGCATAACAATTTAAACAATTGTGTCATCAAACCCATATTCATCGGGATAGGTCTCATACAGACCGGGTACTTCACACGAGATTTCTCAATCAATTGGGTTTAGTTGGTACCCACGAAATTACCTTAGGCATTTACTTCTCCTTAAAACAGACACCCGATAACTCAATTGTGACTTATTTCACCCTTAAGATTCGTCTGTTTCAGAACCCAGTCCAATCCGGCCTGATGGCTCGGCCCAACTTGGATTATTGACTAATCAACCTTGGCCGACATCGGCCCACAAATGAGGTTTGAAGATACTCTTGGGTCCCCATTAATCTTATTAAATTTTATTAAACCCAATAACTAAGGCCCACGAGTTCTTTCTTAAAGTTTAGGCCCATTAAGTAAGTTAAGTCCAATTAGTTAAGTTAGGCCCAATTAGATATGTTAGGCCCAATTACTATTCACAAGTCCATGACTTAATTATAAGTAATTAATTATTTTAAGGCCCATTATTTATTAATTTCGGGTAGGGCCCAAGCCCAAGTTTTAAGGTAAGCTTTTAAAGCCCATTCTTATATAATTAGGCCCGATTTCATAGCCTAAGCCCATGTGTATTATTGGGCCCTAAAATTCTACATTCAATACCATAATTTGGGGCTCAATTCAATTTAATTTTCGTCCATTAGAGAGCCCATTGAAATAACTTAGGCCCACAAGTTCTTATTAGCCTCATTTAGCTTAAAATAGGTCCCTAAGTCCATTTGCACCTTTGGCCCATCTATTTTCACGCCCAAGTTTCAATTCTCAGCCCATACTTAACATTCCTAAGCCCAAATTAGGTCACCCAAGTCTACACCCAGTCCGAATAGCCTTGCACCCGAATTGGCCCATGGTTTTTCTTGATAATTCTCACCCTTTCCTCTACCCAATCATGCACCGAACATTCACGTGACTAAACCAACATCATATACAGCGATCCTAGGCCAAGGTTAGAGGTTTTGCTTACCCGGAATCGGCTGAAAACGAAGATGAAGTGTGCAAGGCCTAAAATGGCCGTTCAAGGGCCCACGGTCCAAAAGGGAGAGGTCGGCGTTCGGGGCTGGTTCCGGCGGTTCCACAAGCCTTCAAGAACCTAATACCATGATCCCTAGTGTCAAGAAGGATGAGGGATGAAGTGGAACAAGTTCTGGTGTCCGAGCTTCAACGGAGCAAAAACGGCAAGGGAGGAAGGACGAAGAACGGGGGCTGGTCGGGGGTGTTTTAGGGGCTCACATGCCACGAAAATCAAGGGAACAAGGCTTAGAAGACTTACCAAGAGGAGATTGGGAGGTTGGTGGCACCGGTGGAGGCCGAACGGCGGTGGCGGACGGCGGAGCAAGGGAGAAACCGAGAGGAAAAGAAGAAAATAAAGGAGAAGAAGAATGGAGGAGATGGTGTGGCAAATGAAGAAGAAGATGGAGGAGAGAGAGTGTGGGAGATTATAATGTGTAGAATAAAAGAAAATCAAGGGAAAATCAATAATAATGAGGGTAGGTGTACTTGATGGGACTTGATGGACATGATGGGATTGTCTTGGAAATTGTGCCATTTGACTTGATTGATTGGATTGATGTGATTGATGGGATTGATGGGACATTGATTGTTGACACTTGATTTGACTTGCCTCGATTTGCGTGCCAAATGCACCGATCGGGTCCCGAGCGCGAACGAACTTCTGACTGGAATTGGTTTCGTTCTATCGTATTCGCTCTCAAAAATCCTATTTGATCTAATTCTAAGGACTGAGCATTTACCGGGGCATTTCGGAAATTTTCCATTCACGTCTTGCTTCTCGACGTGCACCGGCTGTCTGCCCTGCGGGCGATGTTTCTGAAACTGTA
>JAGVVM010020922.1:0-57679 GCA_019149425.1 Psidium friedrichsthalianum | reverse complement strand
GGGCATACCTAATTTGACTAGCCACAACTCTGGACAATGAATTCCTCACATGTTGGAAATTCTTCCAAAATTGATTTTATTATTACATTTTTCAATAGTGAGGGCATCGTTTTTCTTCGGGTATGCCAACAAAGATCAGTAGGTTAATCAAGAAAACGCATGCCACTCACTATTGAAAATAATTAATAAAATCAATTTTGGAAGAAATTCCAACATGAGGAATTCATTGTCCAAGTTGATGCTAGTCAAAAATTAGGTATGGCCTAACTGTTCTCTTTTAACTCTTATAATTAGGTGTATAGTCAAATAAATACACTTAAGTTTGGCAAAATTAGGCATAGAATTGGCTATAAATATGTGTGGGTTTTGCTTGTAAGTATCATCAAGGAGGAGAAGAAATATAGAGAGAGTTGAGAGTTTTCTTTTAAAAACAAGCTTATAGCAAAGCTTGTATTTTCCTTGTGTAAAACCTTGGCAAGGTATTTTGTAGTTTTTGTTCTCTCATTTGTATTTTTGTTATTTCTCTCCAAAATTAAATCCTCCCAGCTTCCGCAAAATTCCTTCTTCCTTTTTTTGGTTCCTACATTTGGTATCAGAGCCAAGTTATGGCATCCTCCAATTCCGTTCAATTTCACTTCCAAAGTTGAATGGGAAAAATTTCAACAACTGGTCCGTCCAGATGAAGGTTTTGTTCAAATCACAGATTTGTGGAACCTGGTGGAGAATGGGCTACACCAAAGTAGCCGATGCCGAAGAATTCAACACTTTGAGAAAGGAGGAGAAGGATTTGTTGGTGGAGTCCCGAAAGAAAGATCAGAAAGCATTATATGCGATCTTTCAAGCCGTGGAGAGAGACGATATTTGAAAAAATATCGAATGTCGAGACTGCCAAAGCAGCGTGGGATATTTTGCAGAAATCCTACAAGGGCGACGATCGTGTTCGAAGAGTTCGGCTTCAAACACTTCGAAGGTGATTTTTAGTCTCTTACGCTGAATGTTTCTGAATCTATCTCTTTATACTTTGATCATGTGCAAACCATCGTCAACCAATAAGGGTTAATGGTGAAGAACTCCAAGATGTACGAGTCGTAGAAAAAATCTTGAGGTCTTTGACTGAAAGACTTGACTACATTGTTGCGGCAATCGAAGAAGGCCAAGATATATCAACCATGACGTTAGAGCGGTTGATGGGTTCATTATGCTCGCATGAGCAAAGAATGAATCAGAAGTCCGTCGGTTCATATCCGAGCAAGCTTTGCAAAGTCGTACCGCTCCATCAAGTCGAGGAGGCTATCAAGGTGGTCGAGGCCACGGAGGAGGCCGAGGAAGAGGTGGAAATTCTAATTTCACGGAAAAATTTAAAACACGTGACAAATCAAAGGTCAAGTGTTTTAAGTGCAATAAGTTCGGACATTACAAATCCGAATGCCCATGCAAAGGCGACGTACGAGCAGGCGGAGCACGCACATACCACCGATGCTGAAGAATACATGGTGCTAGCATGTACGAAGGATGACTCAAGCACTGAAGATACCAACATATGGTATCTAGACACTGGTTGCAGCAATCATATGATTGGCCGGAAAGAATTATTCCGCAATTGGATGAGACGAGTCGTGGTGAAGTCAACTTCGGGAATAAATCAAAAATTCCCATGATGGGCAGAGGTAAATAAATATCAAGTCAAAAAATGGTACTAATGTTGCTATTGCAGATGTTTACTTTGTGCCAGGACTTTTTTGGAATTTGCTAAATGTTTGGCAACTTTCCGAAAAAGGCCACAAAGTTCACATTGAAAATGGAGTTTGCACCATCAGAGGTGTCAACAATAAATTGATCACGACAGTACAGATGACAAAGAACCGGATGTTTCCCATGTCTCTCAGACGAAAAATTTCTTGAGTTTTCAAGCGATAATGAAAGACAACAACTGGTTGTGGCATCTTCGATACGGTCATCTAAATTTTCGTGGACTAAAACTACTGGTCCAGAAAAAGATGGTGACTGGCATGCCTTTAATTGAATGTCCAAATCGTCTATGCGAAAGATGTCTCGTTGGAAAACAACATCGAGAATCATTTCCAGTTGGGAAAGCCAGAAGAGCAAAGCAACCTTTGGAGCTAATACATACAGATATGTGTGGCCCTGTCGAGGTTGAATCATTTGGACAAAAAAGGTACATGCTGATCTTTGTTGATGATTTTACCAGAAAAACTTGGGTATATTTCTTGAGAGAAAAATCTGAAGCATTTGGCAAGTTCAAAGAATTTAAAGTCTATGTTGAAAAACATAGTGGCTTTAAATTGAAGACGATGCTTGGCGTAATGGACTTCCAAAATCAATTTTAAGGGAGGCTATTGAAAATAATAATAAAATCAATTTTGGAAGAAATTCCAACATGAGGAATTCATTGTCCAAGTTGATGGCGAGTCAAAATTAGGTATGCCTAACTGTTCTCTTTTAACTCTTATAATTAAGTGTATTTATTCGAATATCTTTCTCTAATTTTTCCATGTATGATACTTTCAACACTGTTGAGCAAATATCATGAAGGAAGTTACTTAACTCTCTAATTGCGCCATATACAAAGTTTGATAGAAGTTCCTTGAAAGCTATTAGAATTAATCTTTCCATAAATATGTGGCAATCATGACTCTTCAAACCTATCAACTTGCATTCAATCAAATCAACACATTTTCCGAGGTTTGAAGCATATCCATCAGGAATACGCACAGATTTCAACAATTGACACATAACTCGACTTTGCTCCTTGTCTAATGTATAAATTGCTTTTGGTTTTGGTCCCCTGCTGCTTGCATCCATGTCTATTGTTGCCCGATCATAAATAACTTTATATCTTTTCTTACATTTAAGTTGTCTTTTGTTTTTTCAGTGACATCCATCACAGTATTTATGACATTGTCGAAAACATTCTTTTTTATGTGCATGACGTCAAGATTATGATGAATAAGATGGATCTTCCAATATGGCAGGTCCCAAAATATACTACGTTTAGTCCACCTATGTGTACTTCCGTATGCAATAGTTGTGCCATGAGGGTTTTGAACAACAGTTGAAAAGTCATATACTCGCTCCCAAATTTGATCATGGATCAACCTCAATGGTGGAGGCGTTCTTTCAATTTTATTCTTGATGAAATCTTTTTTTATTTCTTCTGAATGTATGATTTATCAGCAAAAATTGTCTGTGACGGTCAAAATATATAGCCTTCTTACCATATTTTAATTTGAATGACTTTGATCTCTCTAGACATATCGGGCATCCTAAGATCCCAGCTGTACTCCATCCAGATAACATTCCATAAGCTGGGAAGTCATTTATCGTCCAAAAAAGAGCAGCCTTCATTACAAATGTTTGATCAGTAGAAACATCATACGTAAGGATACCTTCATCCCATAGCTGTTGTAACTCTATAATTAATGGTTGCATATACACATCTATCAACTTTTTCGGATTTTGCGACCTAGGCACGATCAATGTTAAAAATATATAAGGTGTCTATACCGAGTGGAAAATTGTATGGAGTTAAGATAACTGGCTAATATAAATAACTTTTTCCTGATTTCCCAAATGGGGCAAATCCATCAGCACAGAGACCTAATCTGATATTTCGAGACTTGCTCGCAAACTCATTGTATGTTCTATCAAAATGTTTTCATATCTCTGCATCTAAAGGATGACACATTAAACCCTCTTCTATTTCATGATTTGCATGCCAAGTCATATGTTCAGCAGTGGTTTGAGACACATAAAGTCTTTACAATCTGGAAATTAAAGGCAAATAAAACATTTACTTGCATGGTCTACGCTTCTGATTACGACCATGCCTCCTATTAATCTTATACCTAGGTTGGCTACAGAATTTGCAAGATTCTGCATTTTCTTCATCTCTCCAATATAACATACAACCCATGCTACATACATCATTCCTTACAACTGGAAGACCTAAATTATCCATTAGCTTCTTCATATCGTAAAAATCACTTGGCATGATATTATCACAACGCATTGCTTCCCGCATTACTTCAACAAAAGAGTTGAAGTAATTTTCAAACACATTATATTCTGCCTAGATATTTAACAGTCTTGAAATCACTGATAACTTAGTGTGGTTATCACAACCTGCCCATAAAGGTTCATCTGCTGCTTTCAACACTTCCAAGAACTGATTAGATAGAAAAGTTTCATTCTCATCAAAATCCATTACTTCTACCTCTTCCAACTGTTTAGGTGTAGGAGTAAAATTGGTATTTGCATAATTCAATTCTGGAATAAAATTCTGACCAGCCGCATCAATCACCATCCATCAATCACCATCCTCTGATATGGTTTAATTGGTTATAATAGCTACATTCTCCCCTAACTGAAAACTGATCACTTTTTCGATATCCTTCATCAGATATAAATGATTCATCATGACAAATCCAATTATAGTAGTTTGGAGTAAACCCAAATCTATAAAGACGTTCTCTAACTTTATCACATACATGAAATTTACCATTACTGCACTTTTTACACGGACACCTTAACTTACTTCCATCTATGAACTAAAATTTACTACTGCCAAAGTTCAAAAACTGTTCCAACTCAGTACGAAACTCATCAGTCAATCCTCGACGTCCAGGTAAGTTCTTATTATACATCCAAGCCATGTCTCTTTGCATTGTGTCTGTATAGAAATTAAAAAATCTTATAAAATGTTAAAAATATCATATTTACTGTTGAATATTATTAATTAAAACTATAAACGGCTCACCATGGCAAAAAAATTATAATAATTCAAAGTAAACCCAAATCTACAAAGAATTTCCCCAACTTTATCGAACACATGAAATTTACCATTACTGCATTTTTTACATGAAACTATTATGATAACAATTTGGTAGATAAAGTTTTCGCAAATGTCGTCGCTAATTTTGCGATGAATCCGTTTCGTCACTAGTTAGCGACGACCATGAAAATGTCGCCACCAATTAGCGACGAAGTTTCATGAATTAGCGACGAAGCTCCGTCAATTAGCGACGAAAAGTAAAGATCGTCACCAATTAGCGATAAAAAAAAATTATCGTTTCTAATTAGCGACGAACCATGATGTTGGTCGCTAATTAGCGACGAAAATGAAATGTCATCACTAATTAGCGACGAATCGTGCTATTTTGTCGCTAATTAGCTACGAATAGTGCTGGTTCGTCGCTAATTAGCGACGAATCGTGATGGTTCGTCCCTAATTAGCGACGACAATTTTATTCGTCGCTAATCGCTAATTAGCGACGAACATGCAGACCCTTCAAATGTTATACACGCGTACTCAAAAAAAAATTTCAAGTGAAAACAAAAGATCCGTACGAATTGTAAGTGAGGAAACTCCGGAATCTCATGCGATGACACCTCTCAGGTAAAATGAAACGGTGCACCATATGACAAGGTCGATAAACTCGACATATTACTTACCAATAAAAATCTCAATAAGTTAAATCTCTAAACCACCGACTAAAATGCATAATGAATGAATAAATGATAGGTCTAATAAGCATGTAGTCGGCAATAGTCCGACGCATACATTCACATGAATTTATAGGACGGGCATAAATTAATTTATATTGCAATGTGAATTTTATCTATAATCACAGTCATAAGAATTGGTCTAACCACTATGAACATGACCTAACTAATTAAACTATGTCAACGTAACATCCTCTTGTACCGCCTCGGAGACCGACTTAGTCACACAGCAGAGTCTTCCCATAAACTCCATGGGGTATATTCGCCTAAATGCTAACCTTATTTCCACGAACCTTGAGCAGTCCAAATTCATTATATGCAAGTCCATATCTATGTTCAAGGTTGATGCGTACTTTATGGTATATCATGACATATTCACAATAACCAACTTTACCACTATGAGGCAATACAATAATTCAATCGAGTATGAATTGACTTTCCCATTATCACAAGCTAAAGAATTAATGTTAGTGCGAATAAATTAGATACTTGTTAAATAACTGCACCCAGCTTTTTCCTTCTCGTTCAAGCCTTTCCTGCGTCCACCATGCTAGTCCTTCATTTCAAGACCAAATTCACCATTTCGGTTAGCCAAACAAATCACTAGATAGCTTTTCTTTTTCCTTTTTTTTAAGACTAAGACCGCCCAATAGCTCCCGCGGTCTGCTCTACTTACTACTTATTCCTAATGTTCAGTCCACTAATTTATCTTTCATTGAAACGCAAGCTAAGCCTACACTAACTCCAGGCACAAGGTGTCGCGGCTCGTGGCCACATTTCGCATTAGAGCCGTGGCGTCCCAGGTTCACCACAAATACTATTGGCTTGACGATCAATTTAAACAAGATAACAAAAAAACAACACTTTTATTTACTATGACCGACAAGGATCAGATTAGTTTCAGGTACAGCCAGGGAAAAACATCGGGTAAGTCTCAAAAAGTCACCTATCACCTCTACCCCATACATCAAAAAAACCCAAGTCAGTATAACCACGAGTCTGTACGTAAGTCAACCCCTATCACTCCAAAAAGTCACGGTCGGTCAGTGCTGCACATGCGTTATATATTTACATCTACTACGGCTCCTCCCGACTCCTCAGGTCACATAGTCAAAAGGTAACAGGCCAAAAAGTCCAAGATCGTCCTCCAAACGACCGTAGACAGCTACCAGACGATGTGAGATTTCTCTCACATCTAATCCACCATTGACCCAAATCGTGAAAATAACTCTAACACACTCCAGCTCAGGCACCCCTAGTAAAAGGAAGGATGAGATCTCCCATGATATACGGACAGGTGCTCCGTAAGAGACTATAGGTGAGCTAGCCATATTAATTACCTATAAAAATTTCAACAATAAAAGGGTGAGAATAATTTCAGTAAGTCAAATCTCTAATTCACCGACTAATGCAACCAATTAGAATCAAACAAGTCTAATGTGTATCAGGATTTTTACTAACATGTCAGGTTATCTCAATCCGAGTCTACTATCAATGACGATGTATCTCGATGAAAATGCAATGTTTCACAAATATACGAATCATATCCATGACACTAACAAAATATGTTCATTAAAATCAATTACAACAAAAACGTCTCGTTCCACCTTAGAGACCAATTCAGTCACACAGCAGAACCACCCAGGCACACAACCCATAAACTCCATAGGGCAATTCATCAGCCCCTCTTTTTATTTCCATGATGTTCTCACACATTTAAACCTAACATAGGAAATTTAATTTGCAACCACAAATGATACATGTCATGGTATACCAAACTATCAATAAATGTCATTTCATTGTCGCGAGGTAGCTTGATACACATAGACCATAAACAAATTTGGTTTTCTTATCCCATCAAGCCTACTATGTAAGTTATTTGTTAAGCGTTTACCTTTTTACTTCTTATTTACCCCTCCTCCACACCGTTTGTAGCATTTCGCTTCAATGCTACGGCTAGAGCCATGAGAATCAAGTCGCCACTTCTAGATAATCTTACAAAATTAGCTCATTGATCTCAACAGTAGAAGGTAGGATTTGCAACCAAGGACAAGTAGCAAACAGGTATTTATAAAGTGGTACTAACTATGAGCCATACTCATTAGAAGGACATAAGTTAAGATGATTACAACTTCATATTGTAGTTTAAATATATGTAGAGACGATAACTTAGGTCCACCTAGCCCAACTATGTACATCTCCCTCGTCTCTCACGTACTCGAGTCCTAACCCCAAAATGCCGCATTGACTTTATACATGTGGACTTCCAAAAAACTTCATAGACTCAACCAATCCCACCTAGGTTGCTGCTGCCGTCAAACCCCATCTGCAGCTCCTTCGTCTAGCCCATCACCATCTCCACCCCCACCGCCTCCGTCTTCATACTCACCAAAGAACTCGTATGGTATCGGGCCCTCTCTTTTCCCATCGACATTAACAAAGACTGCTATAAACTTGTGCTGCATATGAGTCATGTCCATTGCTACATCCACTATCAAAGTCGATATAACTCACGTGAAAGTGATGCCTGACGTGTGGGAAGACCGTAGCGGCAACCAAGGGGAATCAGGATCGAGCCCATGTCTGTTAATTTAAAACAACAATTACCACAAGTGTAAGTATTCTAGCAAGTATATCCAGTCGCTTTGACACTCATTCAATCCACCGCACTATTCATGTTCTAGGTAACTATTTTTCGTGCTAGCAGGCAAATTGATACTCAAGCAAATTACATGTATATATGCATCAAGTACAGAGTATAACAAGCAAATAATTGTATGCATGCCCTCTTGTTCTCAATTTTCATTGGAGCCGTACCATATCCCAACCCTCCGCTTGAATTCACGTTGGACATTCGATGTCTACGACAATCCTCATTTGTAACTTGGGCCTTTCCCTCGACTTTACTGTAGAGTCTCATGGCTAACTCCCCACCATAAGCTTCTCACTCCGAGGCATCGCACATGCACTGTGCAATCCTCTTGGTGCCACCGTCCAAAGCATCCCGACTCCCACAAGGAATCACTCGATTCTTGTTATATTAATATTGTTATTCTACGTGGCCCACCAACCCCTTCCATCGGGTGAAGTATCATGCAATGTGATGTCGCACCATGAAAACAATATTATACCAAGACATGTCGTGCAATGGACTACCAGACAGGGTAATAAACTTTGAAATTTCTAGCCCTCTATCATTCATGTCCCTTTCCTTTTTCTTCTGTTATTATTTACCCGTTTTATTTGTTTATTTTTATTTCCCTTTTTGTTGTTAAAGACAATCTAATGAGGTTTCGGCCGACGATAGTTTACTCGTAGATTTATAACCCCTTTCAGGTTGATGGAGTTACGAGGCCCTTGAATACTCATGTTCGTTCCCATGTCTTCACGAATGCATGAGTTGGAGTTCAATTGTACCTATTCTCTGGACTTCATAACCTCAACTCACTAGCTAACATCCCTAGATGTACGTGTTTACCTTCAGTCTACCTTAGCCTATGCAGACCTACTCAGCAGCTTCAAACTTCACGATGTCCTCCTTTGCTTATCGCTATTGCCCCCATCACTCGACATCTCTATTTTGCCTCCACTAAATTTGACATTTCTCAGTTCTAACTAGTCTTCTCTTCTTGTTTGTGTGATCCGAATGGGTAGTCCTACCAGGTATCACTATCAACAAAACCAGTCTGTCCATTTGCATACCTCTCCTAGAACTAAACTCATATAAGTCTATGCTCTCACCATCTCACTATAACTTCCATTCAAGTAATGAATTTTAATCCAGGAGGTACCCAAATCCACATATTCTCATATTTGAAGTCACCCTAGTCTACCCATGACAGACGCCTTTATAGCCTCGCCTAATCCTCACTCACGTCCCTTGATATGCATTTTAGCTAGTCCCGATTTTAACACAAGATGGGAGTCTTCGTTCTTACACCACATCCACCCTATGAACCAAGTAATGCCATGGAGCGAATAAGGGTGAAGAGACAGGATATACTTGCCTGAAGCTACCGGTGCTAAAGGTGAAAAACCCAGTCTCTCTTACGACACTAGCTGCAGACGGCGAGGTGTGGTTCTTCCGTTCCACCAAGAATGCCACCCAGGTTACAAGGAAGGGAAATGAAGTGAATTGTTCTCCTCTTCTCAGCGATCTTTCCAAGGGAAACAGGCAGTGGGTTTTCTTCTCCTTCCCAAGGGGTACAATGATTACGTCGTGTGTCGTGGAAGCGAAGTCCACTGTCATGTGGCTCTTCTTCCACATCTTCACGTCTCCCTTTAGGCCTCATGCATGGTATCCTTCTGTAGTGGTTATGTAGTGGTTTATTGTCTTACATTTCTTAAGCTCCCATTAGGTCCTTCCCTTTTTGCCCCTATCGCAATGTTCCTTGATTTCCACCATGTGCACTTGGATTATGAACCAACGTTTTGTCCTTTCGGTGCACGTTTTTAAGGAGGACATTATATTCCTACATGCTTAGCTATGGTACCATGCTTCGCTTCGTAGGGTTACGTCATTTTAGTCATTCCACCCCGAAGACCGATTCCACACCGAGAGGATTTGAATGACTTATCATGTCGGCTATGTCTAGTTGACATTCCTAAACTATAAGTTTCTATTCCTACATGACCGAAGTCTTAATCATCGTTATTACTATTATTTTCGTTTAAATCCCTACTAATTTTATTATTCGATAAAATATACACTATCCGGCCAGCTAAATTCTCCATAAGTCTTAATCAATGCCTTTCCACGATGCGTTCAAGATAACCATCACCCAAACTGGAATCCCGATCACATCTGTCATAATTCATCATGAACATATTTCACAACAAGTCAGCTTTCTAACCCATTTCGTCCATCTCTCCATTATTTAGAACTAATTAAACAGCGAACCGCCTTTGCGTCGATGGACTTTCCTCCGATGGTCTTATATAGCTAATCTCAGTAGACGTTCATTCAGGGATTCAACACCAACCTCAATTACTTTTTACTTTGTTAATAACAATGTCTCGCAAATACATAGCCACGTTTCTAGGAAACTATATATACATTTTTCAAGATGCTACACCGTTATACACCATTCCCACTTTCATATTTTTTCCTTTCGACAACTCAATCACTGCACCCATTGTCTCTACCCGACATGCATAAGGTTAGTTCAATGTGCGACTATACTCCATACGAAGGTCGAGACCAACCAGCGACCAAATCTGCCTCTCGACCCACCATTATCATCTCACGTTACAAAATCTAGTGAGTGGGTTAGATAAGCAACTCACTTGGTCTTTGCTACATTTGGCTCCTGGGCTTGCCGAGGTCGTCTTCTTTTGTTAATGCAAAATAGCCAAAGTCTAGTTTGGAGGGGAGTGTTGCGTTAAAAGGTGGAAAGAGTGCTTTGTAGAGGGCATCCCTTTTTTAGCACCACCACAAGGAAAGGGAACATAGGAGAAGAGTTTCCCTGTTCTCCAACTGGAATGCACAATTGGGGCCCTCTTAAGTGACGAAATGGGCCAAATTTTGACTAGTTAACTTGAGTGGCAAGTGGGCCCCTTCCAAGTTGGATGTGTTGGGCTCACAAATCCAATTAGTGGAGGAGGAAATGGGCCTATCAACTTCAACGTTTTGATGCCTGGTTACGAATAAAATGGCCTAGCTCTGAGCCCACCCTTTTCGGTCAGATAGACTATGCATAGGCCCTCCGCATAGGAAAAAAAAGGATTTAGGCCCGTCGAGGGCTGCAAACAATCAATTCAACTTGGGCCGAATTTTATGATATGGGCCCAGCCTCATTACCATCATCACCGTTCATCATTTGACCCGTTCCTAATTAACAACTTTGTTCCAATCGAATCCCAATCCATCTGACCCAAATTACCTTTCTAATCCATTTTGTCATTTTCATATTATTTAGAACTATTAAAATGGGCATTACACCAAACCTCTTATGCTATATAATATTTTAACTCTCCAGTAAAATTCAGCTTGCCTGATTCTAACATGTGACTAAACAATCACAATTTATAACATGCTAATCAAAACCAAAACAGCTGCACATTCCCTTCGCCCTTTTGCTGAACTCACATGCAATCCACTACAAACCCATCGATCATTTCGACATTAGACTCAAAGTTAGCGAACTCAAGACACGAAGGTGCCATCGTGCCACTCAAACATAACATACAATCCATTCAAGGCTAAAATTGCCCATGTTTCCTCTCAGCTCCTCTGTGACCACTTCGCATGGTATTAACTGAGCAACAATTCAACCTCTTACTCGATTTATCCACTGTTTTGACTAAACACACACACGAGCTACCTCAATTACTTATTCCTCCCTTCTCTAACACGATACCATTCGGCTCCAATTTCTTTTTTTTTCCTTCATTCTTTCCGTTTCTGTTTCTTCGGCTCACCAATGCCAAACATGCAATGCTTAAACTAGTAAGCGAATTAGAAAATAACTTGCCTTAGGTCGAGGCCGCGGCTGAACTCAAGCTAGTTAGTTGCCTCTAAAACGATAAATTTACCTCATTCGACGAAGGTGTTGCACCGAGGAGGAAATATGCTTGCTAGAGATACAACCGAGGAAGCAAAAGTGTCCACTAGAGAGCAGGGTTTTTCTTTCTTTTTCTGCTTTAATCAGACTAGACTTCTTGTATCAAATGGCCTGTGTGCACTTCCATTAATAGCTAAATTAGGCCTCATGGCCCAAGATTGTTGGTTGAAAAAAAAGACAACTTGTGGTTGAACTAGGCTAAGCTCGTGGTGGCCCATGATGGTTGGCAAGGGCTAAGAGGACCGATCCTTTATCATGAGCTGGGTCATTTTTGTGTGGCCCATGATGGTTGGCAAAGGCTAAGAGGACCGACCCTTTATTCATGAGCTGGGTCATTTTTGTGTGGGCCGGCATATTCAAGAGATCCCTCTCTCGACTAAGGACAATTTGGGTTGTAATTCCTTGGTGGGCCGAGTAAATTCTTTAATGGCCTACTATAGCCGAGTTAACTGGGCCGGGATTCAAGTGTTGGGTTAGGTACCACACAATCACCACTTCCTCATCCAACCTGAAAATTAATTCGGTGACTAAAATCGAATCGTCTGCTACTTCCATTCCGCAAGTCAGCTTTCTAATCCATTTGTCTATTTCTCACTAATTTAGAATCATTTAAAGTGGGGCATTACAATTATGGACTCCATTAAAGTCACGGTGGAGTGAGAGAGAGTGAGGGGGGAAGGGTTTACTCGTCTTGACGGACGAGGAGAGAACGGCGGTTTGGAACTTCGGCAAAGACGGGTGATCAAAGGCAGCAAGATAACGACCGAAAGCTCCCCTCCTGATCTTCACCAAGAGCTATATGAGAGGAATTCCACCACTAGCACTTTTGTTTGCGGAGCCTCCCTCTGCCTTCCTTTCTTTTGTTTTCCCCACGGCGGACCACACGAGGAAAGGGAAAATGATCAGCTTCATTTCCAAAGACCACAATCATTACCTTCTTTGGGAAGGATATTAGAAGCCATGTTGCCATTTGGCATAGGTCCAACGTCCACTATCACCCGCACACACAGCACGGCAACCTCTTCTCTCTCTCTCATTTTGCGCACAGCCACGCCCAAGTCCTCTCATGTTTGTATTTTAATTTTCAATTATGGTTATAGTCACGTACACCCTTGGCTGTGACTTATTAATTTTTGGCCTCAATTGTAGGCTAATTCCAAGAAGATGACTCATTGTGACCTTAATTTCAATTTCATTCCGAGAGAAAGGTCCATCTTTAGGCTAGACAATCAATCGCATCTCTACACGCATGGGTTAGCAGAATTTCCATGATACAATTTCCAGTAATTCGACTATTCATTTAAAATGTGACGTTGCACACTTTACAACTTATTGCGAATATATTTCGCGATATATCCAAAATGACCTTCACATGGGCAAGTGAACTTCTGCTCATTAGGCAGGCTTTCTCATGATTTGAATAATTTGTCTCGAAGGATACTTATCTAAGAAGTCGTATATATTTGGCATCATGATCAAAATAACGCTAAACTTAGGGAGGTGAATTTTCAAGATGCCACATATGTTCCTTTTCATTTAAAAGACTCTTTAAGTTCTGTGGAGTTTATCTATTATAGCCTGATAATTACTGAAAAAATTGGAGGCACTCCCAAAACAGCCGCAAAAGAGTAATAAAAGTACACTCAAAATGTGTTGACTTATAAAAATTATTTGATTCGGGTCAAAAAATTATACTTACAGCGTTTGGTATGCGCGACCTCATAATGGAGTGGAAGTTGAGAACGTGATGATGTCGGATCCAATGCACTGGGGCGTCGATCGGAGTTGATACTGAAAGAATTCAGTTAATCAGTTAGTCTCATTTCCTAGAAAGGAATCGAAAATAATAGTCAACCATCATCATTTGGAACGAATTAAACACACTTAACTATGAACGACTTCAAAAATCATCATACAAAATGACTAAACTAATTTACACATCATATTCAACTCCACGCAATTTGTTTTCAGCTACCGAAATGAATTGATCAGAGACTTGCAGCATGACCTTCAAACTGGAAGCATTTTCCATATTTCAGTGTTTCTAATTATATTGTGTCTATTATTTATTATTTTTATTTCATCTAAAGAAAGACATATAAGGCTCCAGTTGCCTAAAACCAAGAAATCTAACTTCCCAACCTGTATGATACCAAACTCAGACGACATCAGTTCATATCATTTAAATACAGGAAACAAACATGAGCACGGACTCTGTTTGATTAGATCATTGTAAGGTCATTGCTTAGGTCATTGTGCAACCAGTGATGCATCACTGGTTGCACTCCTGAGAAATGGTAAGTCCTAGAAGTTAAAGAGTCAAATTGTAGATTAATTATGCAAATCGACCTTACAATCATAAAATTCAGGTCCCTGCAGCACCAAGAGAAAACCACACAAGTATTAGATTCCAGCAAGTAAAGATATCAAAATGGAATTCCCAATCTGCTCAATTTTAACACCAGTGGCGATATTATGAGAAGCCTGGTAACTTCAATTATATCTCTGTTACTGTGTCAATGTTCTATGCATATAACTTCAATCACAAAAGGCATCTAAACATCGCAACTTCTTCTGTTGTCCCATCATCATCGTTACAATATGGTCAAGACCAACAAAGTTGAACATGATTGCTTGAAATATGACCAGAAAACTGATGCAGGTATCGTCATGTGTGAACATCAACTAGCAGAGGACATCGAACAAAAAAAAAAAAAAAATGACCAAAAAGAAAATCACCAGCAAATCACACAAATCGAAGTGACATTGCGAAATCGTGAACGAAATTGCCAATGTAGCTCCAAAACACGCCAGATCTACAATCACCACACAAATTTCTACGCTCAACACGAACAGAGAAATCTAACCTGAGAGCGTCGGAGAGCGAAGAACCAAAGTGAGGGACCGTCTAGAGCAAACCCTCGCCTCCTCCGTCGAGAACAAACAGCTCTTCAGGGTTGGGCGACGACAGAGAAGTGCTAAAAGGCAAGAATTTAAGGTTTTGTTCTAAAGGCAAAACTGGAATTATATGGGCAAGGGGCTGCCTCATCCTGACTCTTGTCCTAGGCCCATCCGTAGAATGGTGATTGGGCCGAGAAGATCGCCCATACTTGTGGCCCAAGTGTTGGCGTATGATTTACAAGGTAAGGCCTTTCCAATGTACAGAACTAAGCCCATCCATGATAGTACGAATTGGGGAGTTAAATTGTCCTTTAATTCCAACTCTGAAGGGAATCACACCGGGCAATTCATCCGAACAAAATCAAACAGCGTTTGATAAACACCATGTGAACTGTTCGTCACAAGATAACGGAAAAGAGCGGATCCTCTGCAACCTTTGAGACCCCAGACGACGCGGCGCAGCGAGGTCTAAGAATGGACCGGTGTAATTGAAGAAAGGCGTTCCGACTCCATGTAATAATTATGACGTCGTAGTAGAGTCAGCAAGGTGTTTACAATATTGGAAACAAATGCAAAAAAGTGCAAAGCATAATACAAAATGCAGCGCATGACAAACCTCACTGAGGCACTCAAGAGGGATGCGAGCCCACACAAAGTATCACGGATTGTTTGTTGTTCTCGTAATACCGAAAGAGACTAGCCAGTCAAAGTGAAGTGAAGAGACTAAAATGACTTGCACCCATGTGGGAAATTGGGGTCTAGAATGAGAAGTTCAGGGTAAATAAAATGTCCCATTCCCTCCAATTTCTTCGTCAGACTGTCGTTCTTTACAAGCTGGGAGAGCATGTGCCGTTCCTAGCTAGTTGAAACTAGGATGAGTACCCGAATCTTTTGATAGATTGATTGATTGATTGATTCCTTTTGCAATTTCAACATAGCTTAGCTCGGACAGCAAAGAGTGTCGTTGACTGGAAACTAATACTGATGTGAAAGAACTCGAGTTGATGCAAAAGGTTATTTCTTTACTTTCTTTTCTAATTGTATGTTGATATACAGTCGCACGCAGCTAATTAGCCCATCCTAATAACTTGCCCAAGCTCGAAATTACATATTCTCCGTGTATTTTAAACTTATTGGAGACATGCTCCAACCAAGCATACTCTCCTTCTAATAACATGTTGTATGTCTTCACAGTAATATATTGCAGACGAGGTAGAGAAAATTAATGAAAGTGGTTCCACTTGGTCAACGTAGTATGTCTATCGTGTGTTCACAATTTCATTTAACAAAAATTTCCATACGAGAGTTTGAAAAATCGAATCACATTTCGAAAAAGAATTAAGTCGGGAGCTTTTCGTTGATGAAATAATCGAGTCAATTGGATTACGAACAAAACCGACGAGGAAAAAGGAGGCGGCGATGATTCGAAGGAGGATGAGGAGGAGACAGAAGGATGCCCGGCGTCGTGTCGAGGGAAGTCACCGTACAGCAAGTCGGAGGAAGAAGCGGAGAACAAGAAGAAGTGGAAACCCAAGGAAGGGAAGGGAGGGGGGGAGAAAGATAAGAAGGATAAGGGCGAAAAGAAGAAAGAACGTTGGAAGGACAAGTGCAAGGACATTGGCAAGTTGAAGCATAAGCTTGAGAAGATCAATGGCAAAATCGAAGCTCATCTAGAGGAGAAAGCATTCATCTTCGGGAAGATAAAGGATGCCGAGGCCAAGGACGGCGAGGCTACTGAAATAATTAAAATGGACATACCCGCAAATGGCTGGTGCTGGTAAACCAGCAGTTGGTTCTCCATTCCAAATCGAAAATCAATGACTTGTAGTTCATCAGGTTGGCTAAAAAAGTTCAGTAGCGCGTCAAAATTTTCCAGGTCAAAATCTTCTTTTTCTGCTCCAAGTGGAGCTAATTCGAGAACAGGAGCTAATTCTAGATCCAGTGGAGCTAAGAGTGGAGCCTGTGGAGGAGCTAATCCTGGAGGTGGCTCTAATTCTAGAGCCTGTGGAGCATCTGCAGCCGGAGCCTGTGGAGGGTATCCGGATTTAAGCCGATATTGTGTTCTCCCCCCGGCAGGGATTTCTTCACAAATTTTGATTCCTGCAAGTGCCACCCCTGCCAAGTGGCGTTTAATTCTTGCCACACTATCATCGACTTTCTTGAATGGACTATCGCAGAAACGACACCTGCAAAATCTATCGAGCAATTCATCGACTTCATTCCACACTGAATTACAGGGAATCTGTCTTGACCCCATTGATTTATTTCCATCCACAACAAGCTCTGCTATAAGATAACGACAAATATTTTTTAGATCGAAAGGTTAAGTTATTAGATGAACATATTCGCCTGAAAGACGACTAATGGATATTTCGCACGGGTGTGGCCAAAGTTCCTTCATTTTCGATATCCACAACCGCTGTATATACCAACTCATTATTTTCATGATGAATCTTTTTAGAAATAATTGTTATTTTTACATCCGTAAAGTAATTTAAGTTAAATATATGATTTTTAGGATAGCGGAGAGATGTTACGGTGGAGAACAAGTGAGAGAGGCTTCGTTCTTATATACTTAATAATTGGGTTAGGCCCGGCAGCAAAGCCCTTGTTATCTGAAAGAACGATGGAGACCGAGTTAAAATTTCCCTCGAGGGTTTCCGATCCAACATAAAATAATTAAATACACATATATATACATATATATAATACAGGATCTTTGGTGAATATTGCTGCACGAAGTAAGAGATCGAACAAGAACATAGATAAAACAAAAAAATAAATTGGACGGTTTGGCCATATAGACCTACGTCCAAGGGAAGAGCACTAACGAATTACTATATAGCTCAAGCGATACAATTATACCTTTGTCTCTTTCATATTGAATAGCAAAGAATTAGCAGCTCAGAAGGAATATTAAGCAAAATGGACAAGTGCCGTAATAAAAGCTACTAGTCTACAACTATACCTTTGTTTCTTTCTCCCTGTTCCCCATTGCACCGTAAAATGAATTATCATGTGTTCAACATTTCATTTAACCAAAATTTCATATGAGGGTTTGAAAAAATTGAATCATTTTTTTTTCAAAAAAAAAGGGTCATGAGCTTTCCATTGATAGATTAATTACATCAATTGGATTAGAACGAAACATTATGATGAAGCGTGCGCACAAAAAAATGAAAAATAAAAACACTCAATTTTATCAATGTTCAAAGGACAAGCTATCTCAATAGGAACTGCCCTACGCTCTCTCATCTGCTGTTCGCCGATGACTCTATCTTCTTTCTGGATGGGAAACTGGTGGAGTGTCAAAATTTGGCTATGATTCTGAACCAGTATTGTTTTGCATCGGGGCAAGAGATTAATCTTAACAAGTCGGGGCTGTTCATGGAGCCAAACTGCCCACAGCAACTCCAAAACAGCCTTGCAAACACGCTCAGAGTGCCTAATGTGGGGAAAGCGGGGAAGTATTTGGGGCTGCCCTCTGACTGGGGAGATTCAAAGAAAAACATGTTCTCATGGATAAACGCCAGAGTGGATCAAGACTTGAGGGGTGGAAGGAAAACCTGTTTTCTAAGGCCGGGAAAGAAACCTTAATTAAAGCAGTTGTGCAAGCCATTCCCCAATATGCCATGTCAATATTCAAGATCCCTACTTCTGTCTGCAAGTCTATAGAGAGGAAAATATCCCAATTCTGGTGGAAGAACAGCAAGTCAAAAACTGGCCTGCATTGGAGACGTTGGGAGCTGCTAAAGACAAGGAAAGATGATGGGGGCCTAGGCTTCAAGGATATGGCATCGTTTAATAAAGCGCTACTGGGAAAGCAAGCTTGGAGACTAGCGCAGAGACAGGACTCCTTATGGAGCAGGATACTAAAGGGAGTTTACTTTCCGAATAGCAATTTCCTACAGGCTGAGAAAGGCTCTAGACCCTCCCGGGGATGGCAGAGCATTATCCATGGCAGGGATGCTTTCTCAGGTCTAGAAAGGTGGACCATTGGATATGGGAAATCGGTATGTATCAAGGAGGACCGCTGGCTCGAGCGGGGACTGATTGGAGGACCAGCGAACAAGGATGATCCAGTGAAAGTCTCCGAACTGATGGTAAAAGATAAGGCAGTATGGAATGCTGAGTTAGTTGCGCAGCTGTTTGACGAGGATATTACAACTGAAATCCTATCGATCCCCCTAAACGCTCAATTAGGCGAAGATAAACTGAGATGGACTAAAAACCAGTCAGGGGATTATTCGGTGAAATCAGCCTATAACATCATCAGAATCTCAGAGGCTAACGAGAACAGAAACGAGGCCTCTACTTCCTTTCAGCCATCGCGTAGGCTATGGAACAGCATATGGAAAGCCACCATCCCCCCTAAAGTCAGAAACTTCCTATGGAGTGCAGCCCAAAACGCCCTTCCCTCTAGAGCAAACCTCTACCGCCGAAACATACTCCCCCACCCCCTTTGTCCCATCTGCAACCTCTACGAAGAGACTATAGAACACACCCTACTCTTATGCCCCTGGACACAGCAGATATGGAAGCACTTAGTCATCGAGGAAGAAGATAGTCCTCACCTTCGGATGGACGCGTGGCTCCAGGCGAGACTTGCAGATCCCAACCCTCAGCCTTCTTTCGAGTTGGTCGCTTGCACCCTCTGGAGCATCTGGAAGTCAAGAAACAATCTGGTGTTTAGGGGTCAAAAACCCAGAGCTGACACCCAGATCTGGGAGGCGGAAAGCGTTCTTGAGAGCTACAACAAGTGGAACCCGAAAAGCCGAAGCCATGTCACAAGTGGAGGCTCCTTACCTCTCGGTTGGAAGCCACCGGATCGAGCGTCCTTGAAGCTTAACATCGACGCATCAGTCAGGGAGAGAGAGGCAGAAGGTGCAATCGCGGGGGTACTCCGAGATCACAGAGGGCTCCTCTTAGACGGCTTTGCGGAAAAAATCAGATCTTGTAATCCCTTGGTGGCTGAAGCGAGATCTTTGGTAGCAGGTCTTCGATTCCTCTGCAGCAAAAAGGAGATAGCCGACAGGAAGCTTCTGGTGCAAGTGGAGTCTGACTCCCTTGGCGTCATCCGCGCGGTCAAAGGGGAAACCACCATGTATTGGGAGGCCGAACCTCTTCTGGTAGAGGCCCAACGCATCTTGGCCCAATTTCGCAACATTTCCGTGGCTCACTGTAGGAGAGAGGCCAATAGGGCCGCCGACTGAGTAGCCAACTCTCTTAGGTCTGAATCCCTTTCGGCCCTTTGGGTTTCCTCTCCTCCCAAACTACTGTGGGATTTTCTTTCTGCTGAAGCCCCTTATCCGGGCCTTTCTGTAAGCAACCCTTCGTAATAGTAATGCAAGTATGCATTTTCGACCAAAAAAAAAAAAAGGACAAGCTATCTCCGACCCAAAAAAAAAAAAAGGACAAGCTATCTTTTTGACAAAAAACAAAAAAAAGGACAACCTATCTTTCTAGCCAAAAAGTTAAAAAGGACAAGCTACCTTTGTATGAAAGGAGAGATATTTATCATGAAAAGCTAAACAGAAAAATCCAAACCAGGAAACAACAACTAAAGGACAAGCTACCTTTGTATGAAAGGAGCGATATTTATCATGAAAAGCTAAAGAGAAAAATCCCAACTAGGAAACAACAACTACTTAGAGATAAATTAGAAAAATCAATGTTCAGGGTAATCTAATCTAAACTAATCAAATAAGGTCACCGAATTTTCTATTGTAATTTATAAAATCAAACATAAAAAGATAGAAAATATCAAATGGAAGCCGGGACGTTATAATTGGTGGATAATTATTTTTAAAAATAGAAAATAAAAAGGTAATGTAAATGCTTTTCCATAGTCCTTTTGATCCTAGTGGTTAAATTATGTACTTTCTGCGTGCTTCAAGCTTCTTGGAAACATTCTCCAACCAAGCATCCTCTACATCTAATAACATGTTGTAATGTTTTCATATGCATATATTGTAGACAAGATAGACAAAATTAATGAAAGCGGATCCAATAGGTCAATGTGGTATGTATATCATGTGTTCGCAATTGGATTTAACAAAAATTTCATATGAGGGTTTGAAAAGATGAATCGCAATTCAAAAAGAATGGGTCACGAGCTTTCCGTTGATAAATTAATCGCGTCAATTGGATTACAAACGGAAAGGTTATGAAGTGATCAAACTTTGATCAAGAACAGTATAAGAAAGAGAGACTATTTTTCAAAAGAGAGTTGGTCACTTTTTCCTCCGGCGTGCACTACTTCTTCAACCCATATAAGCAATGGTCTTTAAGTGAATGTTTACCAAGTTATTAATTTTTCACAAAACGAACTAAATTCATTTTTCTAAACGGTTCAAAAGTTGAAAACTGAGAATAATATTTCCAGATAATGAATTTCCCACGAAAAAGAAAATGACGTCTAGTTTGATTCACATTATATTTCAATATAAATTACCTTATTTTTATGTGATCAAGCAATAGACTTAATTTGATATGCAAAAATTGATCCAACAAGTGGCACATGACGGTAGGAGAAAAAGAGTGGAGTTGTTTTCACGAAAATCTTGACATTCTTGGAAAAAAAAAATTCAAAATTTTTTTCAAGGAAAATGGTAATATCTTTTGGTGTTTGACCGAAATTAGAAAATGAGCTGGAAATTGTTTTCCACCATATTTGCCAGAGGTTGCTCCGAATATGTATCATAGAATTATATTCACTACATACTGTCCATTACTACAAGATAGATTGACGCCTACCCCTTTTCTTTGTTTTGGCAATATCTATTCAAATTGCCCTTTCTCTAAAAGTAAAGGGCGTGTTTGTATATGTCAATGGAGTGATTAAAAGTACGGTAGAGCAAAACTTCTAACCAAAACTCTCATTGTCGGGGAAAAATATTTCCTTTTTAGCTCCATGAATACATTGCTTGGCCAAAGTAAAAGGAAAAGATATGCTCGATGTAATTCGCAATATGTAGCTAGGTTATGAAATGGTATTTCTAAACAATAGTGTTAGATTATTCCGGCTAATCCCTAGTCAATGTCTATTGGGTCATGTATAGGTTGCTCCATGATAATGACCCTTGACTCTCTGGTCATCCATTGGCCCATTGCACCATCTCTTCCTTTCCATATCGATTTCCTTGATATAATCCAAAAATATTTTTCTTAACAATACGGTGTGCTAGCTAATGAAAGTTGTGATATCATCTGAAAAAACCTTGCCTTTTGCTTGGAAATATTTTTAAATTTGTATCATTTGTTTGCAAGACATACAAGCATTTTTGGAGAAAATTGTCTAAAAAGTCCCAAACCAACTACAATGTCCAATTCTATTGTAAATCTTTCAATTTTGTTAACTGAGTCCTAAATCTTTTGAACCTTTGACATTGAGTTCATTCAACCAAGTTGAAAACCGCCGCCGTAAATGCCAAATGTCCTATGTGGCATGTTCGACGTCCTATGTGACACGATTGGCCCTGACGAGGATAATTTTTATAGTGTTTTTAAAAGAGTTCCAAAGTATTTTTATTTTTTTATTATTTTTTCTTTCTTTTCTTTCCGCCAAGCCCCACAAGGGTTGGCCAGCCCTCGCCGGATTTGATAGGGAAAAAAAAAAGGAAAACAAAGAATAAAAAGAATAAAAATCATTCTTTCAAATTAAATTGTCTATGTCAGCGTTGAGTGTCCTACATGTCCTCCAAACATTTTATGAATAATCCATCACAAGCTTCCTTCCATGCTCATCTTACCTTTAGCTCAAGACACTATCATGTCTTCCAAACGTTTTATGAATAATCGGATCAAATGCCTGAGGGAAATGTGCTTTCAGAGGGCCAATGCGATGGTTATCTTATGTGCTACATCATGCACGTTGTTTTAGAAACCGGACGCGCTAGACTCGAGGTTGTCTATCTCCTTCTTGTTGAATCTCTCTCTTCCAACGTTGTATCTCAAGAACTTTGCTCATGGAGGTCACGATGCGAGACCCCACATTCCTCTCTCTCTCTCTCTCTCTCTCTCTCTCTCTCTCTCTCTCTCTCAGAAATTTCGTGTATCCTTCCATGTTTAGTCCTTGCTTGATGCTTCCATGTGCCTCCCATCTGATTCCCATCCACTCAATGGACCATTCTTATGTTATGTTTAACGCAGCGCCTCTCTCTCTCTCTCTCTCTCTCTCTCTCTCTCTGAGTCGAACTTCGATGTGGGGACCGGACATGATCATCTGAGCACTCCAAGCCCCACACAAAAGTCATTGACCTTTCCTCTGTTTTCTTGGGGATTGCATGCATGCACAATGCCAATAGAAACAAATACACGCGAAACCAATACTAAAAGATGGAAATCGTAGAAAGAAAAGAAAAGGAACATCAGTTAAATATGGAGGGCTCCCATAGTTTTCTTGGAGCATGTAGCCTTCCCATGTTGGGCATAACTTGACTTTCCTAAGTTTTATATTGTTGTTAGTACTTCAATATGGTTCCACTGAACATAGAGCAGGTTCTTTGGGGTCCTACACGGTGGTTGGCAGTTTTTTCCGGTGGAGTCGGTTGGTCTTCAAATCATTAAGTCAATCTTGCGAAGATCGAGACTTGCATGTCAAGCATGTTCCATGCTCTATAGGTATAGAAATTCATATATTAAAAGCACAACGGACCAAGTTGAGACTATTCTCGTTAATGCAAAAGATAAGAAATTCTGCACTTTTGGCATGCATATGGCCACTTGACCTTGATTTTGCATGGCAAAATAATTGCAGTCAAATGTTATGGTCCTCTGGGTTCCTTTCTTCTGCACGTGATGGACGGTAATCGTTACCCTACTGCAAATATTTATTCATTTTTGCAGAAGGCGACACTGGAATATCTTCATATGGCAAAGTAAAACCCTAAAACAAGAACACCCATCTCTTCAGTTTGAAGAAGTAGACTGAAGAACATGCTCAGTTTGATGAAGTAGACTGAAGAACATGCACAGCATGCACTAAAAAAGAGAGGAGAATCAGCTGTTTATTGTATAAACCAACAAGCAACTACCTTACATTGATTACACATGAAGTTAGATTTAATGAGGCGCAGCATATCTCTCAAACCCAATTGATAATAATGAGTGTTTGACTGTTGAAAAGGTTGAGAATCAGAAATCAAATCAGCAACGTAAAATTGCCGGCATATGGACTTGTTAATCATCAACATGAACATGAGCAAGGGAGTCGAGGCGAGGAGAGCTTCGAGATTTACAATAAGGTTGGAAGCTGACAATAATGGAGATACCAAATCTTCGAGGGTAGCCAAAAATTAATTAAGGGTAAAAAGCATGTGAGGCACCATGTGGACACGTGAGTCCATGGGCATTATGCGAGAAAGAGGGCGCGAAATCTTAGCACATGAGGGGCTTCTACACCATCCTCGTAGAAAAACGATCACCTTCTTATAATTATTATGTATGTATTCCACAGGACAAATACAATTAGATACGTCTCTTTTATCGTCTGTAGATTTGATTATCACCCGCCGTCCCACCAACCTTTGTTGTTTTAGTGGTACCATCTCCGAAGTTTCGTCCTATTTCCAACCATGAATTTTTTAACCAATGTCGACGGAATATTTCTTTATACACAAGCTCTGTTGGAATCAAGATGTGTATATCCACGAAAGTGACGAAACCCCCACCGAGTATACCTGTCATGATGCGGTTTATGTTCAAAAATCACACCCGGATGAAGCTTTTTTATTGACGATAGTCTATGATCTAAGTGATCAAAATTGAGAGAATCGAATGATGCTGTAATATATTCCATACCTATGTTTACACGGCCGGCTAATGATTTATATAGTCTATTGATTATTTTTCACAACCCAAACCGAGTAGCCTCTAAATTATGTCTTTATGAGATATCTCGATTCAATGTGATAAGCCACATATATACGCTTTAATAATGTGGGAGGATCTGAATTAAGGTCCTATCATGTGAAATCTGCCACTTATTTTGGATCACGGGTTCATCATCAACTACGCATATAAAATGTAGCTATCATGTGAAACTATTACGTAATGAGTTCTACAAGACCTTTTTTTCCTCTTTATATATATTAGTTTGATTCTGCTTGTATATTAGAACATTAAAATTTTGTCAAAACATTTTCATCAGGAAAGTTGTCCAAAAAATCCTAAACCTATTACACTTTTGCTAATTTAATCCTAAACTTTTGAATTTTGCCAATAAAGTCTCTACACCAGCACTACCGTGCCATCGCCGCACTCAAGCTATTTTTTTTTAGGTTTTTTTATGACTTCCAGTAAGTACCAATGCCCAGACTTCTTTATCAGATTCAGCATGCGTCCAAGAATTGTCGCTGTAAACTCGAGCCCTTAGCAACAATCCCAACAAGATCTAGATGAGTATCTTACACGTTCCAACGTGCCATCGTGCTTAATAGATTGGGAGAGGGCCACCTCGCATGCGGCCAGGGGGGAAGCGAAGCCCTGCCCGTGGCCGGTGAGGGTTGCTAACAACCCTTGCCGGCACACGGAAAAAAGCAATGAAAAAGGGATTAAAAAAATTAATATTAGCGAAATAATATTAAAATTGTTCACATCAGCGTTCATCGTGCCACGTGTGATGACCAGCATCCACATCAGCAATTTTCGATCAAAATTGACTGAATGGACTCCACTAATAAATGTAAAAAGGTTTAGGATTCAATTAGCAAAATTGAAAGGTTTGGGACTTTTTGGATAATTTTTTTCATTTTTATCTTATGATTCGTGAATATGTCACATCCTTTGGTTTAAGACACTATATGTACATATGAATGTGAAAATTCGTCATCAACCTCTTAGACATAGCAAGAGCACAAAAGGGAAAAAAAGAAAAAACACCTACTTAAAGATAGGATACCCCAACATAATTAAACTCATTGGCTGGGAAGGAACACTTAAAAGGTTACATATACTCGTTCTTTAAATTATGTAAAGGAAATTTGATTTGATTCGAGTGGGGAAAAGAAGAAAAAGAAGTGGGGATATATCAATGAGTGCATCCTTTGTCTTTTAGTTGAGGGAAGCTTCTACTTTATTTATTAAGGACGTTGTTTTTCCTAATCCCTCATCACCGGCAAGATGATAAAATATAAAACGAAATCTTTTCTTTACACCTTTCGGAGCGGTTCGCAGTCATCCACGATACTAAAGTCAATTATTATAAGATAGCCTCATAACAAGCACGGAAGGTGGGAAACATCACTGAGCTCATGAGTGGAAGGTTATGGTCCTGATTCATCTAATGTACCGCAAATTTAAGGTGTTTGATCGATAAAGGAGAACCGGGACCCTCCCATTCCGACTTTCTGCAGGGCTTGTTTGCCGATCACGGTTTAAGCATTGCACCTCACTAGGACGGTTTTTGTACACGGGACACAAAGAAAACCTTGACGAATAAGCCAATTTATTTGGGAGCGCCGCACCCGAAGCAAATCCCACTTCAGGTGGACGAGCAACCATGAACACAGAACCAATGGAGTATATCCAAGATTGCTGGTAAGAAAGGTCTCCATCATCCAGAGGAAGGGGATTAATGATCGCCTAGTTTGTTAGCCATCAAATGAGTGATCAAAGCTTTCAGTTCAGGCCATGTAATTGATGCAGGGAAGTGATATCTGGAAAGCTTCTCCAAAAAGATTGATTGATATTTGAGAAAATGAATTTGTCTCCATTACATGGGGGTGGAAGTCCTTTCTATAGGGAGGACTCCTTTAGGGAAATAAACACGCAATAATCAAACCATAAAACGCCATAATGAGAATTAAATTAAAATGAAAAGCAAATAATAAAAATGATTCAATTATCCCCGATAATCAAGGAGATGCGTGATTTTGAGAACGAAAAGATTGTAATTCCACAAATATCGTGGTACACATTTCAAGAGTCTATTTGTGGCGATAGGACCATCCTGACTTCTAATTGATCGTGTTTTTCTAAAAACTTATGCGCCAAACTTTCCACATCAATAATTTCTCGGTGACAATGGTTTCCAAACGAAGATTGGAGTCCCAAGTAAAGACGTTGCTGCATCAAGGGAGGGAAACACGGCGGTCGTGTCCACATCTGACGAAGCTTCCATGTAAGATTGTTCTTCTTTCACCGAGTGCCCGTTTCTTTTATTTTTCTTTTCTTTTTTCCTTTTCTTTTTTTTTTTTTGTACATATTTATTTAATGTAACACGTGGTGTTCCCCCTTCATTTTGTTTCCGGTTCGTCTCTTCCCCTATATATATATGCCCACCTCTCTCCTCTTCACTCCTCACTCCTCACTCCTCTTGTCCCAATTCGTGCACTACTAGCATGGCTCAAATTGCAGCGACCGCGTGGGTCAATTCCTCCTCTCCCCCGATCCCATCCAAGCCTCCTTCTTCTCCTTCTTCATCTTCAGTTGAGTGGGCTTCAATGGGCCCAGGCAAAAGGCCGGCAGAATCACTTGCTCTCTCCAAACGCCCCCCAAACTGCTCCTCCCCAAGAAAATCTTTGGCCCTCCAACCGTCGACGACCGCCGCCGCTGCCGTTGCTGCCTCCACTTCGAAGCCTCGTAGCAAAGAAACTCCGGCGCAATGGAACTTGTTGCAGAAATTCGCGTCCATGGCCTTAGACGCCGTTGAGGACGCCCTCGTCTCCCACGAGCTCGAGCACCCGCTCCCCAAGACGTCCGACCCGCGGGTCCAAATCTCCGGCAACTTCGCTCCCGTGCCCGAGCAGCCCGTCCAACGCTCCCTCCCGGTGGCCGGCAGGATCCCTGATTGCATCCAAGGCGTGTACGTGCGGAACGGGGCCAATCCGCTCTATCAGCCGGTCGCCGGACACCACTTGTTCGACGGCGACGGCATGATCCACGCCGTCCATCTCGCTGACGGCTCCGCCAGCTACGCGTGCCGCTTCACCAAGACACACCGCTTTGTCCAGGAGCGGGCCCTCGGCCACCCGATCTTCCCCAAGTCCATCGGCGAGCTCCATGGCCACTTTGGCATCGCCAAGCTCCTCCTCTTCTACACACGTGGGGCCTGCGGCCTCCTTGACCATGGCCACGGCATCGGTGTAGCCAACGCGGGCCTCGTCTACTTCAACGGCCGCCTGCTCGCCATGTCCGAGGACGACCTGCCCTACCACGTCCACGTCAGCGCCGCCGGCGACCTCGACACCATCGGTCGCTATGACTTCGGCGGCCAGCTGGACTCCACAATGATCGCCCACCCGAAGCTCGACCCGGTCTCCGGCGAGCTCTTCGCCCTCAGCTACGACGTCGTCCGGAAGCCCTACCTCAAGTACTTCCGCTTCTCACCGGACGGGAGGAAGTCGCCGGATGTTGACATACCTCTCGCGAACCGACGATGATGCACGACTTTGCGATCACCGAGCGGTTCGTGGTGATCCCAGACCAGCAGGTGGTGTTCAAGCTGAATGAGATGGCCCGCGGCGGATCTCCAGTGATCTACGACAAGGCGAAAACGTCGAGGTTTGGAATCATGGACAAGTACACGAGCGACGCGTCCGGAATCGGTGGATCGACGTACCGGATTGCTTCTGCTTCCACCTGTGGAACGCCTGGGAAGAGCCGGAGAGCGACGAGGTCGTCGTGATCGGCTCGTGCATGACGCCGCCGGACTCGATCTTCAACGAGCAGGACGAGAGCCTGAAGAGCGTCTTGTCCGAAATCAGGCTCAATCTGAAGACCGGCAAGTCGACGCGGCGTCCGATCATAAGCGACGAGAGTGAGGAGCAAGTGAACTTGGAGGCGGGAATGGTGAACAGGAACAGGCTCGGGAGGAAAACCCAGTTCGCCTACCTGGCCCTGGCCGAGCCGTGGCCGAAGGTTTCGGGTTTGCGAAGGTGGACCTGGCGACGGGGCAAGTCCTCAAGTTCATGTACGGAGAGCAGAGGTACGGCGGCGAGCCCATGTTCCTGCCGAGGGAGGCGAGTTCAGGGAACAGAGAGGACGAGGGGTACGTGCTGGCGTTCGTGCACGACGAGAAGGAGTGGAGGTCGGAGCTACAGATCGTGAACGCGGCGACTCTGGAGCTGGAGGCGACGGTCCAGCTCCCGTCGCGAGTGCCCTACGGGTTCCACGGGACGTTCATCAGCGCCAAGGATCTGGCGCAGCAGGCCAGAGACTGAGCCAGAAACCAAATTGAGGAGGATTTTACAGAGGGATGATTTGCATATACGTCCCCGGGAATCTTCCTCGCAGTCTCGCAGAGTAACATCTAATCTATTTTCGTGGATGTTATTTGGTAAAACTTGTCTTTTTCAAAAGGGAAGCTTCCTTTTCAGAAACGGATGAGATCGAGAGATTTTGAGGAACCAAGCTCGTAGCTTTGAGAGTAGCTTGGTAGGACCAAGAGCTCAGCTGGTTTCTGCTCGTTCTCTCACTTGCTCTGTTTTTTTGTGTATCGTGTGTGATAATAAACGTTACGGGCACGTGACCATATTCGTACATCTTGTTTCCCAACTCTCTCTCTCTCTTTCTCGGCGTTGTCTCATTCACCATGCTCTGTTCGGCTTTCTGGTCAATTAGACTGGTATGATAACGTTTCTGTTCCCGAAACAACTTTTAAAACAAAAACACTTTTTTGTGTTTCTGTTCCCGACAACGATTTCTAGGAACAGAAATGCATTTGTTAACTGCAAAAAGTTTCTGTTCTCGAAATAAAAAAGAAACAGAAACGCGTTTAGTAACTGCATAAAGTTTTTGTTCTCGAAACAAAAAAAGAACAAAAACACATTTGTTAACTGCAAAAAAAAAATTATGTTTATAATTTTTCCATTTAATTTTATTCCTAATTTTTCAATATGAATGAGATCAGCAATAAAAAAAATAAAAGAGAAGACAAATTAGAATTGAGTAATGAAAACATGAAATATGTCTTCTATAGATAGAAAAAATTACAATTACGAATCATACATAAATGTTTCCAAGTAGATAAAATATGATTACATAATTGAGTGCAAATACTATTTGATAAACTATAATTGAGAAGTGCATTTGGATATAACTTTGACGTAAATGTCGTTTGATAAAAATAAATAAATAAAACCCTTTGTAAATGATTTAATTTCTCAATTAATTTTTATTATTTATAATTTTTATTATTTTATTGTTTTATTATTTTTTAAAAAAATTGAATTTGTTTCTTTAATTATTTTTAATATTTTTAATTTGTTTTTAATTATTTTTTTAATATTTTAATCATTTATTTTTTCGAAAAAAATTATTCTTTATTCTTTATTTTTTTATTAATTAATTTAATTATTTTATTTTTAATTATTTTTATTTTATATTATTTAGATTTTCATTTTTATTATTTTTTTTTTATTATTCCGGAAAAATTATTTTTTATTTTTAATCATTTTATTTCCAAGTAGATAAAAATATGATTACATAATTGAGTGCAAATACTATTTGATAAACTGTAATTAAAAGTGCATTTGGATATAACTTTGACGTAAATGTCGTTTGATAAAATAAAAAAAAATACCCTTTGTAAATGATTTGATTTCTCAATTAATTTTTATTATTTATAATTTTTATAATTTTATTATTTTTAATATTTTTTAAATTTGTTTCTTTAATTTTTTTTTTAATTTTTTAATTATTTATTTCAAAAAAAAAATTTTTTATTTTTATTAATTAATTTAATTATTTTATTTTTAATTATTTTTATTTTTTATTACTTCGATTTTTCATTTTTATTATTTTATTTTATTTTTTTATTTCGAAAAAAAAATATTTTTTATTTTTAATCATTTTATTTTAAATTAATTTCTTTGATTATTTTTATTATTTTATTTTATTATTTCAATTTTTAATATTTTTATTTTTATTATTTCAATTTTTTATTATTTTTATTTTTAATTACTTTCAAGAAAGTGTTCCTAATTGTTTCCAAAAAATGTTTCAAATGGTTTCTAAAAGTGTTTCGAAAATACGGAAGCAGGTTTTTTTTGTCTCTTATTTCTACTCCAAAAGTGTTTCTATTTGTTAAAAGTGTTCCCGGAACACTTTGGGAACACGTTTTTATCATTACGAAACACTTGGGAACAGAAACACTTTTTCTGGAGCGTTATCAACGCAGTCTTATTTGCTGTGTTCCCAAATTTCATCATTGATTGCTACTATCTTTATTTGCTTTCGAAGATTTTAAATATATATATACATTTGCTGCACATCAACTGGCAAAGAAAAGAACGTCGAAATTGGGAAAATTTGTCCAAAGAACCTTAAATCCATTGCGCTTTTCTCAATTAAGTCCTTAATATTTTAATTTTTTCAATTAAGTCCTATACCTATTCACGATTTGTCAATCGATATATTTAGCTAATTTCAGCTAGAAAAACGCTCACGTGAAATTCGATCATCTTACGTGACTCTGCTGCCATGATGTAATAATTTTTAATAATTGAATTTTAAAATTTATTTATTAAATTTTTATCTGTTTTTTTTCTTTTCTCTTTTCTTTTCTTTGTTTTTTTTTCCCTAAAGTGGCGATGAGAGTCTCCGCCGCCCTTGTTGGTGGCCTTGCTAGGTGAGGCCCGCCACCCTCGCATGTGGCTCACTGCCACAATAAGGAAAAAAAAAAAGTAAAGAAAAGAAAAGATAAATATCAAAATATACCAAAATATTGTAAAAAAATTATCCACTTCAGCACCAGCCAGACACGCAGGATGGGCAACGTTCATGTTAGCTAATTGCGCCAAATGATCGGATTGATTCATTAGCAAATGTGAAAATATTAATACTCAATTGGCAAAATTAAAAGGTTTATGATGAAGTGACGATATATATTTAAGATTTTGAATAATTTTTTTTTTGGTCCAAATTGAGTATGTTACCAGACACGTTACTAAAGTACGATAGTGAGGGGGGAAAAAACATTAATGGAAATACCCCATTTTGAATGTTTTTTCACATTTCACCGACCATGGATATTCATAGCATTGTGTGGACCAGTATGGAGATTGATTTTCAGTTTTGCTTATGAAATATTGTGATACTACACTTATCAAGAAGTTGATATTCATTTAACCTACAATAATCAATAATCCCCTAAGTTTCCATACAAAGATAGTCCTCCACGCATGCAAAAAACAGCACGATTGCCACAAATTAGACTGATTTGTCAAAAACTGACGCTGCATTCGCTGCATGTACTAACGTCGATCAAATTAATCATCACTAATAAGCTAATTACAGTAATGATCATGTGATCGTTAATGTGTTGGGGGTATAGTTCATACTCACATACAACAGAAGAAAGCACATGGGTCTCACTCCATGTTGAGCGGGCAGAGCTCTCAATAGGGCAGCGACCCCTGGATACCAAGGGATTTTACAATTTAATCCCATATTTTTCATTTACCAGTTGGGTTCATAAATAGTTGCTATTATATATACATTTTTTCTCTGTAATTGAGGGATATAACGAGAGATGTGAGGTGTAAAATATAGTAGAATCCCATGTAGACGTAGCCTAATTAAAGGTGAACCAGATAAAATCCGTGCCTCAATTCCTCTTATTCCCTTTATGTTTTACTTTGACTGATTGTGGCTGAATCCTAACACATTGCAAAGTCCTATAAGATTCAATGCATACTATTACAAAGTCTATACATCAGTGTGGGAACAGACATTATTTTTTTTTTCAAACTAGCATCATTCATATCTGATAAAAAATAATGTGAAACATCTAGTCCAATTACTACAACTTCAACATAAAATAAACTATAAATAATAAGATGAATCATTAGAATAAAGACAAGACTCACACTTACCAATAACAAATCTATTATTCATCAAACCAAATTGGCAGCCAATCACCGAATCCCCTTTCAGTAATGAGTACACACAAGATTCATCTATTACTATGACTTCGCTTTTTGACGGTGCATGCCTAGGTTCAATGTGCTTGACACTATCGCTATGTAGAATAAAAGGGTCGAACGAGCACAAATTGATAGCGAGACTAAAATTTCATGAAATCAGCCGTTCTTTTTTGAAGCTGGAGTGTACGGTAATGGAAATCCAAGGAAAATGAAACCTCAAAAACATGCACTAAAAAAAAATTCAAAATAAAAGGGAGAAGTTTTAGATTCTAGATTAGATCGAAAGAAGAACGGCTTCGTAAATGAAAGGAAAGCCATAAAAGAAATAACAAAAAAAATAAATATATACGTAACAAAGAGTGGGGGGGAAAAACGGGAGACTAATTCAAACCTTCACCGCCCTAGAGGTAGAAGAAGAAGGAAGATGAGAGGGAGAGGGAGAGGGAGAGCGGGAGATTTGATGAAGTGTGGAAATGGCGAACAAAGGCGTGATTGGCGGGCTTCCAATATGCTGGGTTTCTCGTACGGGCCAGCATCGGGGGTGGAGGGATGTGTGTGAGGCGGCAGTGTGTTTTCTTTGGACAAGATCGATTTGTACACAATAACTGTCTCCTCATCCTTTTTTTACTCTTTCTCGACTGAAGCAAACAAGGGTTTGGGGCCACTTTGAAGATCGCCTTTGTGGCTATACCTCATAGCATACAAACGATCATTTCTTGGCGCAATTCATAGTCGACCCCAAATAAAAAATCGCCACATCGCTTATGAGCGGAGAGCACATTACTTATGTCAATTCTTAAGCATTGTCCTTTGAATGCACTCTCTCCTTAGTGGAAAAAAATTGACTTAAAAATCTCATTCTGATTACAGACCGTTATAAATGTACGCTTGCAATGACTTTAAATGGTTGCTTTTTTTATAATGATCTTTATTTGATGATTTTTTTTTTTAAGCTGAAACGTACTGCTAGATAATCCTCCGTGTTAACAAGCATTTTGGCCTAATCATAACAATGAATAGTCAGATTCGAAAATCAATTAACCGGACAAAGAGAGGATCCTTTCTTCTTTCAGTCAATGTATCAATATCCATTCTTGATTTCTCTCATCTTTTTCCGAGGAAGTGTGTAAGAGAATGTAATCAGTCCCAAGCGATGCATTCAAAGAGCGTTCTACACAAAAATTCAATGCACTTGCGTTGTACTGTCTTTATTGTTTGGGGGGGAGGGGGGGGCGCTCAAAGAATGAAAATTATGAAACTTCCCTCCATGGCGATCAACACAGGACATTTGAGGGTCAATTCAGAAGGGTTGATCGTCTTCAACCATCCACATATATCAAGTTGGCTTCCCCACTACTCACCATGAAACTCCCTTTCCTCAGAACCCACATCTATCAAGTTGCATCCTCGTGGGCTCAATATCACACTGAGGCTCCATAATGGGGATGGGGAGGTTCCTAGAAGACATTGAGAAGTTTCGTGTCTACTTGGTGAAACTAAGGAGTGACTGCATAATTTTTTAAATGGATAATGATACAAATAATCTTGAACTTTGATTGATATATGTTCTCCTAAACTTTTAATTTCATCAATATGATTCTGGACTTTAGTCCAATGTGTAACTTGATCACCGAACTTTTAATTATTCAATTAATCCATATACTTTTGAACATAATCCCTGTACTTTTAATTTATTCAATATATTGCAGAATTCTATTAATTTATTCATTGTTATCTTTCCTTTAATTAAGTTTCAGGGACAATATTGAATTTTTTATTATTATTAGGAACTAAATTAAATATGTACTAAAAATTCAATGATCACGTTAAACGAATTAAAAGTTTGAGATTCACGTTGCAACATTGAGGTACAGTTTAAGGATCATATTCAATAAACTATAGCTTGAAGTACATATATTTGACTAAAATTTTAAAATTATTATAATTTTTTTTTATAACCAAAAGTGGAATATCCCTCTCCATCCAGTCGGCAATCGGCATCACCCACTTCCCTATATAGCGGTGGGTCGTTAATGGTGGTCCTCTTTTTTAAGCTTTGTAATCTTGGTAACTGCTTTGTTGACGTTTCTCTAGTGAAGTCAGTACACTCTTACAGTGTAAAGCAGACATCATTATCTGTTCCTAGGAAATAGTGTAAGGCTGCTCCTCCTTTTCTTCCCTTTTTGTTGGTTTGCTTAGATCTTCTTCTTTTTTTTTTTTTTTTTTTTTTTTTTGGGTGAGGAAAGTTTTTGCTTAGATTGTTCATGTGCCGTTTGATCAAAAAAGTTGAGAGACGACACTTATCCCAATGCTTTTCTAAAAAATAAAGGAAAAAAGGGACAAGATCATAAGAAAGGTTGTGGAAAAAGGGCCAGTTAAAAAAAAAGGAAAGGCTGGTGACATCGACATTGGGGTTTCTACTGCCAATTCGATTATCCTAGACCCATGGTTTTACTTTCAATTATAGCATACGACAAACATGCAGAATCATAGCTTTCAGCATGACCAACGAAGACACGTGGCACAATTGAACACAGTTATGTGTAGGTGAATATCTTATCGAAATTAGGGAAAATATCAATTGGGTAACATATGATTTGCTTGATCATCTAGTGTTTACGTGCCTTTTAGCTTTATTTTTTCAAGTACGTTGGTCTACTTGTATCGAATGTACGGAATCTACTCAGACGATCGACTCCAAAGGCATAAAATCGCAAATTTCTTTCTCTTTTGTATACTTTGAAAGTCTTTTAACTCTGTTTAGAATGAGAAATTCCCGTTGACGACCCCGCGAAGGACCAAGACTTCTGTGGAAGAATGGGACTCCAAATCCAAAAGAAAGCTGCACGATGATGTAAAGCAGCTGGGAAGAGATGCATCTTGTGGTGAACAAAACGGGCAGGTGTCCACATGTGTTCAATTATTAAAGGAGACTTCTCGTTGATTTTGGTTGGACAATTGCCAATGTTGTCCCCGTGCGATTCCATAAGGGTGAAAGCGACGGAAAAAAGAAATAAAAAGGAACAAGTGAGAGGAAGTAAAGTATAAAATATCAAATGGGAATGATACGATGGACAAGACTAAATAAATTCATGGACCGTGATAAGTAAGATGACGTAATAAATGCAGATAAATTCCTAAGATAAAATAAGGCGATTATTCATCAATCAATCTATTATTAGAAGTGCAAGAACCAATCAACCTACTCAAACCAATCGATTCACCATGTTTTTTTTTTTAAAGAGCTTAAACAAACAAGCATTAGCTTTTCCGAACGACTGCATGCCAATTGAGAAGCATCATCACCTGTCTGTACTTCACAGGTCCAGCGCAGCATCATTAGATTGCCCTTTCCAAATTAGTATTCATTTTGGAAAGGCCCGACAAGTACAAATACCACCCTCCGTAACCTAAGCTATTGGCCCTTCGTGCAAGTGACAGCGATCAATCTTCATTGGTTCTCATGGCGCTCACTAAACATGGAGCAAGATCTACTTGCCTGTACGCTACTGGCTTCCTGAAAGGTTTTCCAATCACAGCTGCTTTTACCGAATGCTCAGACAACACCGGTGACGTAACTGACGTCTGTTGCTCTCCACATAAGAGAGTGACAATCTTATTCTACCAGTTGTGACATATGGCTGATGATTGGATTGGATTTTCTTTTATTTAGGCTCCATTTATTTTACAAAAAATGAATTGTTAGGAAAATATTTTCAAAAAAATAATGGTTTGTTTCAATTATGAAGGCGAATGAACACAAAATGTTTTCATCCTATAATAATGTTCAAATTTAAATTGTTGTCATCGATAGTAAAAATGTTTGTCATCGACTAATTATTTCAAGCGATATAATCAATCGTTATTGGAGAATATTTTCTAAATTATTTATTTTTGGCAAAACAAACGGAGCTTTAGTATCTTTCTTTTTAGCCTAATGATATTTGCATGCAACAAAATATCAAAGTCTCCCTTTGATTGCATTTGCAGTTTTACTCTCTCACGCAGGAACATTAGCTTTTCAAGCAATGCTAGGCCAACGCTTGCCTCCATTCATCACCAAAGTGCTTGGTCCGTCAATGTGATCTCTCCATCATCAGAGAAACCAAATAGAAAAAGGGGGCAAAATAATTCGAAAATCATGTCGACCATATGAGCGAACATCAGCAATTTCGGTGCTGCAATGGACCACTTTCCTGAAGATGACGAAGTTGATGTATCAGCGAGGTTTGAGTATGAAAGAGGTAATTGAACAGGTTGCCCAAGAGGCTGCAGAGAAAATGCTATGCCGACGCTCCTCTCGCACTCCTCCTGGAGACTGAATTGGACCCTAGTCTCGGAAAGAAACAAAAATGGATTAATCAAGTTAACCATTGAGCAGGCAACTACTTATTTTCCAGGCAATGTACCCAAACAAAACAATACGATATGCGCCCCCACCATTTTCACCCACAACTGAAGTCGGCCTACGAGCCCACAAGCTACGTTGGGCAGCTGCTTTCGGTCAATCCAAACAAAAAGAGATCCTACAATGCTGCATCAACCACAGAAGGTAGTGGCCAACTTGCCGACCCTCCACGGATAGACTGAAAAAAGGGATTCGAATCAACAGTTCGTATCCGACAAAAGAGTAGCAACATAGAACCAAATTCAGAGGTGGCGTACTACAAATTACGTGTATCACATGTCGTAGCTTGTGTCTGGAGCTTTGGACTTCATTCGGCAGCACATGCATGCTGCAGGTAATTCTAGGAATTAGGAAAAGAAGACACAGCTCTGGCCTCACCAGTTCTTTATCATCTAACGAATGATTTGAGGCAGAAGAGCTACCTAGAGGCATATTTTTAACAGGGACGGCATTATATATCTGCCCAGGAGAAGGAGAAATCACATCACGCATTTATAACGCATAACAAAGAACAGAATCTAACAAGTTCAAAGTGCATTGGAACGACTTTATATTTCATTACCAGCACCGAGCTCTGCAATTTCCGCAATAGTACAGCAGCATAGCACTAGGAACAAATAGAAGCTGCTAAAAAAAAAAAAGACGATGCAAATGTTCGTCCCATGATTTAAAAGTAAAGCCACATGCTTTTTACATCGTAAAATATTAAAAATCGAATTAACTAAACATTATGAATGCATTTCAAAACTGATTTATCCACTGTATCTGTGCGTCTGACAATTAAATAGACATTGAAACATCTTTCTGTACATCTGATGCATATCAAACTGTGAAAATCCCAAGGCACAAGGATGTCTGCTAACCACTCAACTACAGTTCAAAAAAGCCTCTATCTTAAGGATAGGTTTTCCATTCCCAAAGATATATTTTCGGTACAACCACCATGGTAAATCGTCAACATCGATTCCCATGACCCAAATAATCTAACACTAAAGATCGTAGTGGAGAATTGCATTAAGTATTGACTATATTTGAACGTCCACGGCCATGCTGGAAAGAGATTCTTGGACTATACTGATTGATTCCCGAAGAAATCCTTCAATGGTCGTGAAGAATTGCAGCATTAGTTACATCATACCACCACAGGACAGAAGCAAAAAGCAATCCTTCAATCTTCCTCCATGGGCACTTCAGGAATGTCAAATCTGTCTTCATCAATAGTCTTATTAATCACCGATACTGGCATAGGTATTGAAAAGTCAAGGAAGAATAGAATTCTAAATTGTCATCACAATTGCCATGACTAAAGACACAGTATTGTAACAAAACTTAAGCTCCCGGTCATGTACCTATGCTAGTTTTCTTGGCTAATCACACATCTAGGGCAAAACTATCACCAATATCATCATAGATCACACAAGAGAATATAAAAGGGAAAAATGAAAAAAAGAAGGGCTTCATCCAACAAGAAGGATATATATCATCATAGGGTCATCTTTCTCTCCACGATTGCGACTATTGATCATCTCCCTACTGATTTCAGGAGTAACCTGCAGTCAAAGGATCAAAGTGATCAACTACACCGTGCTTTGGTTGAAGACAAACGCCAAAAGAAGTACTTCTTACCAAATAATGTCTCTGCTTTTCAAGCAGCCTCCTGAGATTATCTTTATCTTCCTTCTGCAGTTCATTTTTGTACCTGCATTTTAACAACACAATGTCAAATGCAAACAACAAGAAGCCCACCAAAGGACAGCAAGACGGTAGCAGGTCTCCTTCCCTCCTTCCCTCCCTCCCTTACACGCGCGCGCACACACACACACACACACCCCAAAGGACAGCAAGATGGTAGCAGGTCTCCCTCCCTCCCTCTCTCCCACCCACCAAAGGACGGCAAGACGGTAGCAGGTCTCCCTCCCTCCCTCCCTTCCTCCCTCTCTCAGAGTAATGATTCAAGCACAAGCCCCAAAAAGAGAAGTGAGGAGTACACAGAGAATGTCACCCCCACCAAAGGACGGCAAGACGATAGCAGGTCAATCTCATAAGGCATCTAAAGAAAGAACTGGAGAACAATGTATAACAATAAACAGCCATACTCACCTTTGCACAAAGGCAAGAAGTGACTGGTGCCATATGACGGGCATCACCCTTGAGTCATCCAAGAATCTCATAAAATGAGCGACCAAAGCATCGACAACACGGTATGGCAATCCATATTTCTTGTCAAGGAGAAGCTTTATAAAATAACTGCACCAAGATACAGAACCAACAAATCTTGAAATGTGACCAAAAAAAAAAATGATTGGAGCTCCCAAGAAAAACTAATCCACAAAAGCATTTCATGAACTTTTCCACTTCTACACAAAGAAATTGAGATGTTGTGCATTAGTACGATAAATTTAGTTCCACAGACTGCAATCATGGCTCGTTCTTCTTTGACCAAGCAAAAGAATCTGACATAATCTCAACAGCGGTAACATAAGCGGGAATTACTAAAGGAGATAGGCCTAGAGGTGATTCTCCTCAAATATAACAACTCTGAAAAGTTATAACATTCGCTAGTAGCAACTGCAATTTCAACCAGATCCTTCCCATTATTAAAAAGAACCGAGGCAAATACATATCCTGCCAGCTCAATCTACCCATTAAATTATGAGGTATATCATGCATGTACAAGCACAGAATTGGATAAGCAAGACATAAATAATTCATCCACTTTCTCCACCATTCTGACCTCAGAACATTCTAAGATTGCCTAACTATGCTTTCAGAACCGATAATTATCAAGTATTCGGCTTTATAAAAAGGTGGAACAAGTTAAATAAAAGATTATTTTCTGACTCAACCACATATTCAATGACCCAAACATGAAGATAGAGAATAGGTCCAGGGATATGGTACATTGGGGTGGGACTAATGTCAGCACAGAAAAGTAATGAAGCATGATTTGATCGACAACCTTGCTAGTTGAAACTTCCTCATCTACATCAAGTTCCATCTTTCAATTAGAGCTTTCATAAAGTCTTAACATACGTGAATTTTGGCTCTACTACTACTACTAGCTCGAGTTTCTATTAGAAAAGCAAGTCTATCTTGAAAGACATGGATGTTAAATGAAATAGATGTCAGAATTCAAAAGCTTGTGGATGTCTCAGGGGATCAACTACTGCTATATTAGAACTTTGACTAAAGTATCAAAGTGTTATTTTACATATAGTTACGGATCTGAGTAAAACATACATAAGCTCAGATTACATCGATTAAGCATGTTCTATGGAAAAAGGGGAAAACTATATACCTCGTGGTGCCACAATAGTCCATCTCTGCAAGTTTCAATAAAGCAACACTGCAAATCCAATTAAAATGTTTAGTCAGACCAAACACCTTAAAGAAGAAGCAAAAGTGCTAAGTAAGAGCACATCGACTTCTAACTAACTAGCAACTAAAAAAAAAGCACAACTCACACACATAGACTACCTGAACAAATATAACTTACAAGAAGGTAGAACAAATTAGTCATACATCTTAGATTCAAATGGAAGTATGTGCGAAACCTTAAAGAGACATGCTCACCAACTTTAACTATGAGGATCATTTGCCAAACAACTGCCACCTCAAATATTCTTCCCCTAACTCCAGCATATCAGAATTGAACATTTCTAAGAAAAATTATTGGAAAGGAAAGGAGATCAACTAGAAAAACCCATCCTTAGAATAACCAATGGAGGTTACTGCTTTTGAGAGTTTATGATTTTAAAATAAACAATTACACCACAAAACACAATAATGCTACAAAACAGCCTTTACAAGTCTCGCCATGACCAGAATACTCATTTTCTCATGCAGTGTGTGGCAATTGGCAGACACTTTGACATTCTCATTCCCTACAACACACTATAGAAGTATATGGCCACTGGCTATGATGTTACACAAATTATGAATTACTACATACCTTGAGTGAAGCATTGGGATAGAGACTTTCTGAAGTATGCTCCCCAAAATGACAGCTTCTCTTAGACTACATGTCCCTGACTGCACAAGTTATTCCCTTGTCAGTGAAGCATGGTGTTTGGCGCAAAAAAGGCAAAGCGTGATGAAGGACTTTCAATTAATATATTAGAGAAAAATGATAAACAACTCTATCTCTATAGCAAATAGCAACATTATCAATAGAGCAAGTGAGCAGTACATGCAATCACGATCAGAGAGTGAATCAAAACCGACTTTCAATAGATTAATTACATTAGAGCACAAGGAAACTTTTGTAGCATATTAAGCATATGAAACCGAAGGAAAAAGCCAAGGATGTTTGTGTTATCACATACCTCACACAATGGAAACAAAATACCCTTGTTGAATGCAGCAGGCTTGTAGAGGGACTTCTTTAGAGATTGATATAAAGCAAAATGAAGTCTCTTATTCTTCCGGATGTCTTCTCTCACTCGAGGAAGCAAGACAAGCTTGTAAAACCGCTCTGCCTTTCTAGCACCCAAATTGGAAGCAAAAATTCTGGTGGCCTGATACATTGCATTTGGGGACCATTTCTCGGGTTCAGTGAGGTAAAGAACCTCCTCCCACATCTGTGTCGAGGGAATGTGCTTAAAAGCTTTTGGTATCTTTCCGGCTGTATATTTGCTAAGGTACTCACCAACGCTGCACATTGTGTAAGCAGCATTCATCCATCACGTCTCTTGCGAGACCCGCTTACATAGTCACAGATTACACATTCGAAATAGACAAAATCAAGAAGTGCTATAAGTTACCCCTTATACAAATTGATGATGGAGTTATCCAGCTTAGGTAGCGGTCGAGCTTCTGCAGTAGCAAAACAACGTCTTAGAACCAAACATACTCAATTTAGTGATTCATCTTACACACAAATTTAAAAGAACCTGAAGCAACGGTGACATCCTTTTCCTTTATTTTCTCAACAATAAGGTCAGCAAGCGTGCGTTGGGGACCGGCGTCCTTCGTAAAGAAAGCCTCGAGCAGTTTCTCATCATCCTCATCAATCTCCTCCTAAAATATTCCCACGGAATCAAATTTTCCGAACATTCAAGTTTGAATTTACAATGAAAAAAGGGAAGTAGGAGTAGGATTCATAGTCAAACACACTTCATAATTGCCAAATTGACTCTGTGTCTCGGAGAACCCGGCGAAATCATCGACGTCCTCCTCCTCTTGTTCCGCAAACTGGCTCTGATCTCCCAAGAACTGCCGCGTGAAGCTAGGATTCTGTTGCTCATCGGCTTCATCCTGGACCTCCTTCTGCTGAATCAGAGCCTCTTTCAGTATCTTCGAGCTTATGCCGGATGATATGAGCTTCTCCTCTTTTTGGTGCTTTTTCGGGGGTTTCGACTGCTTCTTCGACGAGGCGACGGTTTCATTGTCATCAGCGAGGAAGGGTTGCAGATTCTGATGCCTCGTTCTCTTCTTCGCCATCGTAAGAGGAGGAGGAGGAGGAAGAAGAAGGTGTGTCGGTGGTCGGAGCTGGCTCGGGAGCGGAACGTTGGTGGCAACAGACGCAGAAGAAAAACCCTAAACCCCCGACTGGGATTGATTGGCGCGGGCGCGTGATTTGGGCTCCCGTTCATGGGCCTTTTCATTCGTTGTTGAGTTGAGCCCGATGTGAGAAAGTTCAGAGAATCAATTAGAAATTTCTGTCTTTTTCGTTTTGTCTCTTTTCAGTTTTCTTTATAAAAACCAAACCATGAATTTTGCTTTTATTTTACATTATTTAGGAAGAGTTACGGTATAAAAAAGGAGATAATGACACAAATAGCCCATGAACTTTGATCTAATGCACAATGTATTATCTGAATTTTTAATTTGACCACTATGGTTCATGAACTTTAATATAACGTGTAATGTAATCTTTAAACTTTTAATTTGACAAATATGATTCATAAAATTTTCGAACATATTTAACTTAGTCCCCAAACTCACATCAATGGAAGGACTAGGTTGAAAAAATGAGATGGAAGGTGTTCAACATAGCCCTTCCATTAATGCATGTTCAAGGACTAAGTTGAACATGTTTCAAAAATTTATGTACCATATGAGTCAAATTAAAAGTTTAAGGATCACATTACATATTGAATTAAAGTTCATATATCATATTAGTCAAATTAAAAGTTCACGGACAATATTGCGGTTTAAGTCAAAATTCAATGATCATTTGTGTTATCTTGCATGTAAAAAACGAAGAAGAAGGCGGCTTTAGACTTGCTGGGTTTCGAATATAATACTGACATTTTAACAATAAATCCAATAAATCTAAGGAAAAATAACAATCTTCTGTCCACAATTTGTTAATTTGACCGACTATCCGATTTAATTACAAGGGAAAAAGTTTAAGCCAAATCAAACCATAAAAGACAACATCTAACCAAATCCAATGGGAGAGTTGGACAGCATCAGCCTTCAGTACATCGTACTGTTGTTTTTCGGGCCATTTCCATGGGTGGTGTCCAGATAATATAATTATCAAAACCTTAATCAAATCTAACAACACGTTGTAATGTTCTCCATGGAGTTAAAGATCAGTCATTGACAGTGCTTTTACAAATTGAAACAAAGTATAGCCACTTTCCCATCCCATGATTGTTTCAGTAGCGCAAGCGAGACCGAGAATGTCCATGGAGTAATTAAACAGCAAGGCTGTTTACAGTCATTTTAGTGGAGATACATCAAAGTTGACTAAAACCCCGGAAAAACTGATGGCAAGAAATCTGAAGCTAGTGGGACAGAGAAGTGTTTTTACACCTTGGCTGATGAACCCATCCGCGTTTCAAGTTAACGAATCCTCCGGCTGTTTGATCTGACAGACTAAATGGTTTGAAACCAGAAATGACTCAGCCGCACCACCTCCCTTCTCAAGTGGACTTTTGGCTGCTGAATGCTGTAGATAGAACCGGTCAAATTTTATATTAGACCACCCTTAAAATGTCACACAAGCATATATCCAACCAAAACAATAGTGATCATCAACACACACACAAAAGCGCATGAGTACACAGACAGACAAACATAAACCCTTGCTGAACAGTTTTGAGTACAATTCAGTCTTCCACAGTAAAAATAGATATGATCTCCACTTCTGTGATTCTAACACATGAATCACCATTTGTAGCGATAAACCAATGGGCAAAATATGATAGTTGAGAATACTAACATTACCTAGACAAAGCAATTGCAATTCAGCAGAGCAGGGAATCACTCATTCTTCCGAGAAATAACCTGCAATTAAATAAGCCCAAAAGTTCTGAAACATGGGTCATATCTTTCACAACCTTTGAAGACTCTCCAGTGGGAAAAAGAGGGTAGAGAGAACAAGAGGGAGCCATCCGGATTATCGGTGCCCCAATAATGATGATTAATGTGACAGCAAACCATGCAGTGACGCAAAGAAGATATAAGATCCTCTGAAGCTCAGAAAGATCGCTTGAGAAATGTTAGTCACAGCCAATACCTAACTCAGTGAGTATGCAATTCTAAGTGAAGAAAATGCACTTGCCTCCAATAACAATGGCTTGGCATGTTCTTCCCACTCTGTAGCCCACCTTGAAGAGGCTCCTGTTTCCTGTGCACCATACCTCAGAGACTTCAATGCATCACAATCATCCGGAAAGCCCTTGAACAGCATCTGCACAGGTTCAACGGAATGAAACATAATCTCACATAATCATACAGAGTATGTATCAGATCACTATATACCACAACCAGAAAAAAAGATAGAAGTTAGTAAGCTGTCTGTCAATTTGAAATATCAACGCCGGTAGAGAATCTTTTAGGTTATCTTAGGGAAATTAATTAAATGCCTCGAAATGCCCCAAATGTATCAAGCTTATGCTACATAATATTCAATGAAACGTAATTCATCTTTGGATAAAAATTAAAACAAGATTTCAGGGCATACCAAAAGTTCGTCAGCCAGCTCTGAAGATGACGAGAAGAGAAGGCCATTTTTCTCAACTTTCACTAGCTCTTTAATGCTTCAAAACAAGTCATAGAAGAATTACAAAAAGAAATGACAACCATTGTATAGAATGTAATATGATACAAACAATGCTCAAATTCTGCAATAGAATGTAGGCCAGTGAGTCTACCATGAGTACGAAACAGCGCACACAGGCAGTCCGCAACCAAACATGTCCACAACCTGACAATGGAACAAAACAAAAGGATGATTCCATGAAAGGAGGTATTTTATATGGTGTAACTCCTACACATTGTAGATCAGACCTTCATTGGAAGATCCAAACCGGATGAAGAAGTATGCAAGCACACGCCAAGATCTGCAGATCCTGAAATTAAGGGGGAAAATTATGAGCAAAATTAGAAAGATCAGCAATAATGAAGCTTGGCAGATCAATGAGGTACTTCAACAGATACCTAGTAGCAATGGATAGTCTTCTGCTGATAGCCACATGGTTCTAAATGCCACACGTTTAAGATTCAACTTTCTTATCTTCTGTTCGTACTTTTCTTTGTCAGGTCCTTTACCTGTATAAACTCTTCAAAGATTAAAAAAGCCAAAATGACAGACTCATGTCTCATAAAGAACTAGATTTACTCTTACCCGTGATTACAAATAACAACCTGGGGTAGAGGTATTTCTTTCCGTGGTGCATCTCCATCCAGAGAACCTCTTTGTCACTAGAGTCATCTTCATTTAAAATTGCAGCAACTCTTCTGTCATACATAACTGCTGCTTCCAAGAGTATGCCAAAGTCTTCATCTGACGTCCTGCAATGAAAAGCCATATTCAAATTGGTTATCCAGCTATAGTGGTAAAAAAGCACTGGGGACAAATTACAGCAAGAAATGGAGCAATGCCACTCAACGTCATGCTCAAAAAGACCTAGTCTTCAGAATTATTCTTTAACTCCATCATGAGAGTGCACACACAGATCGCGTAGTCATGAGTGTGTTTGATGCATTCACAAGAAGATATGCATGTTTGTTTCTTCATGAGACAGCTACCTAGTTTCCATGAAAAAAAAAAACAAAAGATGTAATGTGAAGCGATAAACAAACAAAGGATATTTGCAGCGAAGGCCTTAAAATGCCCTTCAGTATATAGGTAAAAGGCTGATCAAAATTAAAAAGAATGATTTACCAGCTCGTACTACTGACGATAAGGGCGGGCCTGTTTGCCTTCACACAGACATCAGAGCCGACTAGAGTGGTAAATAGGGTCTCATCTGAGGTAGTCTCTCCTGTCGTGGTAGTTTCTACAAGCAAATTGAAGAGTGTAAAATAAATGCACTGGCATTAAATCTAAAAAAAGATGAGTAAACATTCCTGTGACTGAAGACATTACCACAGCTAAAACAGTCCCGCACACCAAGGGGCAACTGGAGATTTTTATCCAATCTACAGAATAACTACAATGATCCAATAGCTATCTGTTCAGTTACTTTTAACTGATCCAATGAACAACCACATTTATCTAATAGTCAAGTGATCTGTTTAGTTGATAAAATTCAGAAGAACCAAGAGACGTCTGTGGGGAAATAACCAATAAGAGGATGCATCACCTCGTGCTTTTCCTCAAGGGAAGCAGGACGGAAAAATTCAGGAGGCTGATCATACAAAACTGCTGCTCTATAAACAGAAGTGGAAACTAAGGACTATTAGCAGGCTCAAGAATATAACTCATGACATCACAATCTGACAAGCTTCAAATGTTTCTCCACCATCTTACTTAATTCCCCAATTCTGAGATAATTCATGTTGCATTGCTCTTGTCACGCAAAATGAACCATTTGCCATCTTCCCATAGTGTTTCTCAAACCTATCAAGACAGAAAACTGAGATCTTACGCACAAGAGAGCTCCTTTAAGCAGACTTCTGTAAGACAACTCTATATATATACCAGCGGTATACCACCACAAATAGGTTACTTCTACCCAGAGACAAAGCCAGTAAAGTGTATCCGAAATTATGCCAATCGATGATAAATGTTGAACGCCTTATCCAGCTGGCCCATGTGACAGCCGTCAAGGCTGGAACTGAAGGTGGATTCTGTAAAAGCCAGTCATACAATAAGTTCAGAAACGGCTCTACCAAGCAGTAATTCAACAGAATAGCTCACCAATTGTAAATCCAAAATGGCTTGCAACAGAACCATTTGTAAAACCACAAAAAAATCCTCAGATATGGCTTGCAAAAGAAGAATTTTACACATGGAGACTTACAACCCAACTCTTTAAAAAATTGAAACTCACCTGCACAAGAAAAACATCAGGCACAGGTTACTTTGATGCATAAAAACCAAAGGAGCATGATAAACTGATATATCGGCTTCATTACAAGCATCAACGGAAGCAGTATCTTCGGCCAACCCTGCATAACTCTCGGCCATTGCACCTGGAACCAAGACAAAATATACAATCACATTAAATGAACCGTATGATTTTGTCATGACTTTTCTTATTGGAAGCAGGTATTAGGTATCATCATATAGAAATACACTCTAACATGTACCATGGTGTGGATATGAATAGACTCATGCTCTAGAACTGCCTTATGCGGCTCAGAACCTGTCCATGGAGAAAAGATTATGGACAAACGGATATTCTGAACAAATTGTTTTATAACAAAACGAAATTAAAGATGGACATTCTCACTCACTGTCACAGAACCCAAGCATAGTGTAACAGATCAGCCAACATATGATCATACACCCGTGTCAGTAAACTCTAGAATAGGTTCTCTTCAATCATGTCTATTGTGCGCATTCAACTTCTTTTCTTCCAATTTCATGTCCATGAACTAAATGGGCATTTCTTTTTTGGATGAAGTTGTTGAATCGAAGCTCAGATAAAAGGCATCCGTTTCAATTCCAAATAAGAAATTGCCACACGATGAATTCACCTGAATAATATTTTATGCCGCTGCAAAAAATTGAAATTTCATGCTTGGCATCCTCAAGTACTGTACTAATCTTTAATAACACCCTGGTTAGCAAATTGACGATGCAGATGCTTTTCAAAAAGAGCATGGAGCTGTCATCGGATAGACCAAGAACCAAACTCTCGAGCTACCAGTATTGTCATAGCCATCAACAGAAGAAGCCTACCTCCGTACGCAAACAACATCGACCTCCAAAGATGCCTGCATAACACCCAGATCACCAATGAATGGTGCAGAAAATCAGACGCCGGGCCCTTAAGAAATTAAGCAAGCAGAGGTGAGCAGACATTCCAAACGACCCTAAAGAATCAGATGGGCAATTGCAAAGCTGCCACCGCGAAGGCTGCAAACGATATTCCACCACCTCAAACAGTCAAGCAGCGTAATGGAAGCAAGATCGACATCGCATCCAATTCAAAGCGAGAATCTCGAAATATGAGCCCACGTTTCGGGCTGCTCTCAAGACTGATTGAGCACAGGACCACGGAAAATTCATGGGTTAAAAAAAAAAAACCCGGGAGAAAGAGGTTGGACGGACCTGACGAGCAACGGAAAGAGCGTGATATTGCATCCGAGGACTCCGACCGAAGTCGCCCAAGACGACCACGCAAGCTCTACCTCTTCCACCCATCCTTTTGCCCAGTGCCTCCATCGGATGATTTGATCGAGAGATCCGACAGAGGCGATGAACTATAAGCCTCCAGAGTGAAAGCGAGGGAAGGATTGGAACACCGATCGCAAGGGATCGGAGATGTTACTGCATCGACTGTTGTCGGACGAATGCTTCCGGGAGAGAGAGGGAGGGAGGGAGAGCGCAAGGACCGGAGGCGAAAATCACATAAATAAATCCACAATTTTAATGTAACATGCAATGCGGCCTATAAATTTTTCATTTATCTAATCCGATCCTTAAATTTTAAGCTAATGTTCACTATATTCAATATAATTTTCTGAACTTCTAACGATTTCATATAGTCTAGGAATTACATTGAATATTTACTGATAGAACAAAAATCAGATTAAATAAATTTAAAAAATATGGAGACAACATTGCATATGGAGCCACAATTCACGGGTTATATTGCACGAATTAAAAATGTAGGCATTGCATATTGACGTAAAGTTTTAGAGACCATTTGTGTTATTGATCCTTATCACTTTTTCTTTAAATATTTTTCAAAATATTTAGTAAATATAGAAAATTCGATATCTGCTCTCCCTTTGTTTATGAAGTTCACAAGGACAATTCACAGATTGAACTTCAACTTCATTGGCAAAAAAAAAAAAAAATCATTTTCACATCCACGGCTTGTTCATTCAAAAAAGAGTATTAACAATTTGCTAATTCACATATGAGCATTCTCCATGTCCTAAGATGATTGATGTCATTTTCACATGCTTGGGAATTTAGCTTGATTTTTTCTTTTTCTTTTTTTTCTCTAATTTTTGTTGCAGTTGTCGGGGACTAGAAGTTCTCACTTATCTATTACTTCTAGACATTTATCAGATATTGAATAGTAACCTTAATTTTCTTAACCCACCTCGAGACAAAGGGTACAACTATATGTGTCTAATTCTTCGAATTAGATACCAACTTGAGTTAGGGGGAAATGCAAATGCCTTGATTAATATAAAATACCTTATGCCTTTGTTTCAATTTCTTTATCAAAAAGATTACGATGCTCGTATGGCTATCTGACACACTTTAACGTAACAAAAGTAGTCCACGACACAGTCGAATCGGCGATTTCTTTTTGTCTGTGATCTGAGTTCTTTTCTTCTTTCGGATTGGCATGCTGTGCAGTTGTGATGCTGCAACAGAATTTCAGACGCTAAACAACAATAGAACCGATGTTGACGAGCAACCATGGAATAAGTTGGGCCATTCTGTAACCACGCGACGTTCCCCTCTGGAAGGAAAGAGAGCGAGTACTTGGGATTCTGATTGTAACACAATATACAGCACGGAGCAGATCGCCACGAAATAATAACCATTCGCCATGGTTTACATTAGCTTAGAAATCCTCAAACACGACCACGATTGAGCGAAACTGAAAACGTATTTGTCCATAGTAAAAGAGGCAGGCGCTTGAGCCACTATATCCCCCCGGTCTCTCAGCATGCTGCGCTTGCTCGGCTGATGAGATCGCGTCTATAACCGGGGTGCTGGGCGGTTGCGAGGGACATCCCATTCAGTCACGATGTGGTTGCGAGTGATCTCTTTGAGGGAGCGGCAACCGCTCAATGCCATGGTCAGCTCGAACTCCTCGCGCAACATCTGAAGTACCTTTCTTACGCCGGCCTCGCCTTCTGCGGCCAATGAGAACACGACAGGGCGTCCAATCTGAAAAGCAAGCTCAAAAGATGAGTCCGAGTTTAGCTAAGCACGTGGTGCTGGTAGATTCATGGATTAGGAGCTAGCTAGGGACGCACCAAAGACGATCAGTTTTTAACTTTCATATTGAGAGCATCAAATACATGCGCAGTTACAGAACTTACAAATATGCCAGAGGCTCCAAGTGCCAATGCTTTGAAAACATCAGTTCCACGACGAACACCGCCGTCCAGGAACACAGGCACCCTTCCTTGCGCAGCTTTAACAACCTGACACAAAGTCAAAAATTTGAAATGAGAAGAGGGTGATAGACGGAATCGAAACTTGCTCAGGCATGTTGGAGTTGGCCTCTGCTTATCAGGACATGTCTAAAGGAAATGATTAAGGTACTCTTACCTCTTCTAGAGCCATGATGGTGGCAGGAACATAGTCCAGTTGCCGAGCACCGTGATTGGACACAATGATGCCAGCTGCTCCAGCTTGTATGGAAAGCCGAGCTGCACAGACAAAGTTAGAGAAGTTCAATTTGCTCGGCAGTATCATCAAAATGGAACAGCCAAACTTTGGTCAGTCTCAGTGTCCTCACCATCCTCGGCCGTAAGTACACCCTTCACTAGGATGGGCAGTGAGGTAATAGTCTGAAGCCACTTCACGTCCTACACAAATCCCGGTATAGAAGCTTGAATAATGTGGAAGAAAAGATGAAGAAACTCCATTCAAACCCAGTTCTCAAAAAAAATTCTCATTTCGTATCATTGTCATGCGGAATAGCAACATTGCAAGGATGGAACAGATATTCGCTTTTCTAGCAAAAGATTGATTAAGAAGTAACCAGTGTCAATTTCTCAGTTCAGGCTACATTGTGGAATGGATTGAGATGGCAATCATGCCTTTTGTTTTATGTTTCTATCTGAGTCCATGAGTTTGAGCTGAAATTGTTTTTTTAAAAGAAGCCGTCATGACCAATTGATTACTAGTCCAGCACATTAATCAACGACTTACAAAGCAAAAAAGACTATGCAATTTGCATAAGCTTACCTTCCAGCTCAGAGTGCGATCAATTTGACCGGCAACATATGAAGCAAGTCCTGAGTCATCACTCTGCGAGGGAAAAATAACATTGAAATGAACACAAACAGATAAGTGAATCATTAGGGAAATCAGGCATTTACCAAGTATGATATAGCGGAATGGGATTTATTACTCACCTTGTCCATCTTTCCAAGGTCTAGACCTTCAAAGTTCTTCAATGTCAAGAATGGGGGCAATGTAAACCTGTAAGGAGCCAATAAGACCTGTTCTAATCGAATACGTCCTTTCTTTTGCTGTGGAATTCACAAAGACACATCGAACTTGATAATCAAGCAACTAATTTCTTATATAGGCAGTTAGAGATGCACCTGTTCTTGATGTCAGCTTCTCTGCGGCCGAGCCTAGGGGTATCAACAGTGAGTGCAATGGCCTTGAAGCCAGCTCTTTCAGCTCTCCTCACAAGCTGAGCTACTACATTCCTGTCTTTGTAAACCTTATCTCATGAACACAACGACCAATGGTTAGCATAAGACTACTCAAATTTTCAAAGGGAAAGATCAACCTGATCTGTTAGGAATAGAAGGTGCGCATATTCAGCTTACATAAAGCTGGAAAAAGCGGATGCCAGGTCCAGTGGAAGCAACTTCTTCAACACTAGAAGTAGCCCATGAAGATAATGTCTGACACAAATATGAAGATTTTATAAGTGAAAGAACATGATACATATCAAAGTACCCTAAAAACAGAATTGTTAGCCGATTCAGAATAGGCTTCAGTAATTATCAAGAGCTCATCATTTGACAAACACCAAAAGGATGGTAAAAAGATTTCATGTATATACAATGCTTGAAAGTGTTATCCACAGAGAGTCACTGCCAATTTGGACAGAGCAGTACCCAGTAGGCCTATTGAAATTGGAGCTAAAGTGCAAGAAACTTTACCATAATAGTTCCAGCTGCTGATGCAGCTCTTGCCGTTGCATACTCCCCTGGATAGATATCAGAAAACTATCAGGCAAGAAGTCTAATTCTCTGTGATGTAAGCAAAGCTCTAATAGCAAATTGCAAGCTTTATTATAAAGGATTAGATTTGTTTCTTCCTCTACAACAAGAAATAAGCTAGCATAATTTGCAATATTGTCTGCACACTGAAAGGGAAAAGGAGCTTAGTATGCCCTGAGCTCACTTGTGCTGTTTAAGTATGTCAACATAGAGAAAAGATCAAACACCTTCAGGATGAGCCATCTTCTGCATGGCTGTTGGGGCAAGCATGATAGGCATTGATATCTTGAATCCCAGGACAGTGGTAGCCATGTCTATCTTGCTCACATCGATCAATATACGGGGTCGGAACCTGCACATCGAAGATATTTCTTTGTCAATAGAATTTTAGAGCCCAAAATCTTGTCACTTGGAAGGTATACTGATGTAATGGGTTGGATAGGTATGAAACTTGGCGCTGGCAGGGCTAACTCATAACCACCAAAGCACAGAGAACTCACAAGATTTTTGAGAAAGCATATTCGTTCTCATGGAGAGTCCACTGGTCCTCTGCTCCTGATGCGTAATAGTCGTAGACCATCTTGGGCAACTTCTGCTTCGCGATGGCCTGATACTCATTGACATTCGTGATCTCCATCTTTGGAGACAACAGTTGATGGGTAACCTCAAAAATTCTGCATTAGTTGTCGGTAAGCAATTCATATCAGGTTCCAAAGAAGACTTACCACTAGTCTACGACAATCAAGTAATGTGCACCTAGCCTTATTTTCGCAACATCAAACCATTAAGAAGTTAGAAACGCAAGAAGTTTCCTACGAATATCAATTGCTGCAATCAGGCTGAATGGACCTAGAATTGCATCCACCTCATCAAACCATCGAGAATTCACGCATAAACACAGGCGAGTTCAGTCAGTCCTTGCAAGCTGCTCTAAATGGGAAAAACCTATCGGATAGAGTGTCTCTGTCGTGACTCATAAGCACTAGACCATGTTAAAATAGATACTAATAGAAGCTTTTACAGGATAAACTTTGCCGACATCCTTATCTGGCAAGCAAGAAAAGGGTAGCAACCGGCAAGTATGCAGCATGTCAAATGATGGAAATACCAATATCCATAAAGCACAATTCTGGCTAAGTTCAGACTAGAAAAAACGAAACGAACACAAACGGTCAGGTGAACCGTGGCCGCATCAAGAACGGACTCGTCACGTTAAGAACGTCAGAAGAGAGGAACCAGCTGAGGGCAGAGTACCTTTGGGTATGCAGAGCTAGCGCATGCAGAAGCAGAGAACTCAGCAGAGGACGAGTCCGAGTGGGGTGAAAAAGAGAGTGAATGGAGAACGTACGTGAAGCCGATAAATATGGATAGGAAGGAGACAAGAACGGTGGGGTCGATGCATCGCCTTATAATTCCGAGTTTATGGGCAAGCGATGGTGAATTACGAGTCCCAAAGTGGATGAGCAATAGGAGGTGAGCATTGGAAGCCAAATCCAAACTCAGGCGATTGGGCTTCCCTCCACCACACGTCCATTGTGTGTTTCTCAGTTTTCTTCCTTCATTATCATTCCCGTCTCCGAAGGGGAAAAAAAACAATGGCAAAAAAATTGATGAAATTGTTCCTCGTTTTCTTTCAGGGAAGGAACGATGACCAGGAAAAACTTGAAATGAAGGGAATCCAGTCTGAGCTTTTGTTTTAGATATTGTTTTGCACGTGCTGACGTTTATGTGGATAAGAATACATGAGGGTCTGATAATTTGTTGAATATGCCCATAAAACCGAAGGCAATAGTTTATGTTATAGAGCGGGTTTGGTTCATCTTTGGAAATGGGCTCTCGGAAAATGCAAATACCTTTAGCCTAATTACAGACTTGCTATGATATTTATTCTTTAAATAAAAAATCCAACCCCTAGGGGCACGGCCACCAGGGGTCGGGAGAACCTCAGCGAGGGCCGCTTGAGGCCCATAGACTGCTCGATCATGAACAAGCCCATGAGCCCATAGACTGCTCCGCTAGTGAATGTCAGGTTTAGGACTGGCCCATCTCCCCGGCCCAAAGTTTTGAGTTGCGGTAGGGAAAAAGAAGAGAAAAATATTGTGGGTGGCTTTGAAGGGTCCGACTGTCGTCTCCTAGTGCGTTCGTCGCACCCCACGTGTACTCGTTCCTAAATATGCAGTCTTCATTTTCAAAATGAGAGAGAGAGAGGAGAAGAAGACATATCCCCATCGGTTTTGAAATTGGCTTGGGCTCTAATGGGTCATAAAGCCCGCGGAGACCACAAGGCCCACTAAATTACACATGTTGCTAACCAAATCAATAAACCAACCCTCGGCCAAAAAGGAGCTTCGAGCAGACCGGTGCTCGATTGGAGAAAATGTTGGCAACACCATTGCGTCGGTACGTCGCGTCGACAGTTACGTGGAACAAATGAAAACTTGTTTTAAACCGCTTAAAGGATAAAGGGAGTAGTTACCGGAGAAGATCCAAAAATTTGGGATAAGGCACACATGAAAAAAATCGCAAGAGACAGTTTCACTTTGTGCTAATTCATAAATAATCAGAGACTACTCTTTGTGAAGTAATCAATCAACAATCAAACACTTATACTTTGTTTTACGATTGATCTTACCAAGCATTTACTTTATCGCACTTTACTTTATCGTTCTGTTTAGCATTTTGTCATTTATTTACTTCATATCCGGAATAACTACAAGAGTCCATTTAAAATAATAAATTTGAAAACTCAAAGCTTCTCGGTGAAAGATCTTTCGTTGTTGTTCATTTCCGACTAAACAATTTTTATTTATTTATAAGTCTGATTGGAGTCACGTGATGTTTCATTGTTCGAGACAATTTTCTACTATTATATAGGGTGCATTTGGAAAGGCTTTCCCCAAAAGCCTTTGAGAAAATGCAAATACCTTTGGTCTGAAGGTATTTGGCGAAATGCAAAAGCTGTTTGGTAAACTGTAATTAAAAAGTGCCTTGGGAAAGATGTTTGAGAAATGCTGTTTGGTAAACATATATTTGGGAAAGTCATTTGATATGACCATGTATTTTTTTTATTTTAATTTGTTTAAAATTAGAGAAAGAAAACAAATGAATGCCATGTTTATATGTTTGCATTGAGAATAATGTAAGAGAGACATGAACAAATTTTTAAACAAAATTCATTTGTTAATTTTTAAACTGTAATTGAAAAATGCTTTGAAATGCGATTTTGGAAAAATGTTGTTCGGTAAACATAAATTTGGAATTTTTTTTGACTGATCGATTGAATATTTTAATATTTTTTTTATTTATGATTTTTATTTTTTCTTTTTTTTTTCTCCTTTCCCCACCCTCCCCTACCTCTAGCCGGTCCGGCGACCGGCCAAAGGGCGGTCGGCGGCCGAGCCTGCTCGGCCATGGCGAGGCTCAACTTGACGAGCCCAGATCTGGGCTTGCGATGCCTCGCCTCGCCGTCGTCGGGCGAGGTCGAGCTTCGCCATGGCTCGACCTCGCAAGCACCGATCTGGAAGCCCCGTCGTCCCTGGAAGCCCCGTCGTCCTCGCCATGGCTCGACCTCACAAGCCCCGTCGTCCTCGGAAGCCCCGATGATGGCGAGGTGTCGCAAGCCCAGATCTGGCCTTGCGACACCTTGCTCGCCCTTGCGACGCCTCGCCGTCGTTGGGCGAGGTCGAGCCTCGCCATGCCAGGGCGAAGCTCGACCTCGCAAGCCCAGATCGAGGCTTCCGACGCCTCGCGTCGTCGGGCAAGACAACAAGGGAGAGGAGGGGGTGAGTGGAGGGCATGGTAGCAGCGGTGAAGGTGGCAGCACTTCGGCGACGGCGACGGTTTGGGCCAGAGAAGGAAGAAGACAAATGCAAAGATAGGGTTTCTGATGAAGAAGGGGTAAACTTGGAATAAAAAAAAAATATGAGGACAATAAGGGTAAAACAAAAAAAAATTTAGCCCGCCCATCAGCATGCGAAAATGCTGAAAAGCCCAAAGCACCTTCAAGGGTGCCTTGGGCTTTTGGCCTTGAGAATGCCTACTTTTGACCAAGATATTTGAAATTTTTTTGCCAAACACTTAATATTTGGCCCCAATATTTTTGGACCCCAAAGCTCATTCCCAATGTTGTTCCCAAACGCCCATAATGCTATTTCCAAGTATATTCGATGAGGCGCAGTTTATGCTATGCAATGGACGTCTCCAATCAAAAACTATGGACAAGACAAATTGGGGGCGGAGAAAATTCAACATAGAGTAGGTGTACGATCTTTCGCAACATGATCCTTATCCAACCAAAAAAAAAAAGGTGACAATTAAAAAGAAAGGCAGGTATCTATGCTAGGAAACTTCCTTAACCGCTAATTCTTTCCTCGTTTGGCAACTGACGAAGGTGGTCTCTCCCCAAGCAATCTGATGCCTCCTGCTCAGCCAACAACATCCTCGAAAATATAAGGTAATTCTTATAATTTCTTTTCTAGTTCCCTTGGTCTTTTATGGTACTTCCACGAATAGCCAACACACGTTGGGACCGAAAAAACCTGGCAAATCTTTATCCTAAGGTCGGTAGAAAATATAACGAATTTGCCATTTTTGACTCGTTGGTGAATCTATGTTTTGTCTGGTCCTGTCCGAATCATTGTCCGCATAGAAAATCGAACAAAACTGAGATACTCAGGCCAACAAAAGCAAAAAAAAAAAAAAAAAAAGTAGGAAAAAACAAAGATGATACCAGAGAAAGATTATTTGGTTAAGAAGGGGGTATAAAGGACGAGAAAAGAAAATTTTGCTTTTATCTATTGTTCGAAGAGTTATAAGTGGCAGTGAAAATCCTTGGAAAAATAATACAAATAGTTTATAACTTTGACTCAATATGCAATGCCGTCAAAAATTTTTGATTTGTTCAATGTAATCTCTAAATATTAATTTAATGTGCAGTGTCATTTTTGAACTTTTCCTTTGTTCCCTTGGAATCGCAGTATATGTCCAATCCAATCTTCAGACTATATAAAAACATTCAATATTGTGCTCGAACTTAGATTAATGCAAGAATAATAGTGGGTATTCCATATAGTATTGTGATTACATTAAAACTTTGGTAAAATTTCATGGACCATATAGAATAAATTAAA
>JAGVVM010020920.1:0-21549 GCA_019149425.1 Psidium friedrichsthalianum | reverse complement strand
GGATGGAACAAGCGTAGATGACGTGAAAAGTATGACATGCGCAAGGCTGTGTGGCATAAATGACATGGCATAAATAAAGTGGCGTGGCAAGCGTGGCATGGTAATAAATGATGTGGTACAGATAATATGGCATGGATGATTTTTTTTTTTAATTCGGATGAATTTATTTCCTAAAATAGAACTATGTCAAAACAAAATTTATCTTGCATATTTTAGAATTTGAATTGACCTAAACCATAATATATTAAAGATAGATTATTTTAAACATGAAATTCTATTTAGGCATACAATTTCTATTCTAAAATACAATATAACCTAAATATTTCACAAAAAAAAGATTAGAAATGCAATTATCTACATGATGTTATTTTTAAGATATGCAATTTTTTTAAACATGGCAATTAATGAATGAAATCCTTTTAGAATTTTGAAAATATTACATCATGTGACGTATATATTTCAAAGATAGATATGCAATCAATTCAAATCAAGACAAAAAAGTGAATGTGCCAATCAATTCAAAGAAGAAAGTGGATATATCAATCAAATTTTTGGAAAGATTTCGCAAAGATTCAAGTTAATCTTTATCCGTAATCATGTGGTTAATGATTAAACTTAAATCCTTACTAATTGAGTATTCTATCAATAATCATAAAGATGGACTTTCTCAATCATATGGTAAGTTGCGGATTATGAAATAAAATTTTGTAATCAAAACCTGTATTTTTTTTAAAAGATATCCACTTTGATGCAAGATATGCATAATATAACCAAATAGACAAGTAAATATACCAAAGTCCAAGATGAGAAATTTACCTTGTTCTTCAAGTATTCACTTTCCAAATTTGAACTTTGCTCGGAAAAAAAACTTGCACTCCAAGCTTCCAGAGATGGTCTAGCCGGTTATGGAATTCTGCACTTAGTTTGTAGCGTGAGACTTGAGCCAATTTAAGGTATAAACACCGCTGGATAGCAAGCTCCAGGTACCAAATTGCAGCGAACTAAGCTTCGAACAACAACAAATTCTAGCACCAAATGGCAAGAAATTCGAACGCCAAATCGCAGCAGAAATGAGCACCGAACAGAAGCGAAACAGCAATAAAATCAGCACTGAATAACAGCTGGAACGGTTTGGACAGCAGCTCCAAAAAAGCACAGCAAAAGTTGGAAACGGCACAGTAGTAAGTAGCAACTAAGAGTAATCGTAAGATGGAAACAAGTCTTTGAGCAGCACCGTCGAGGCCTATGGCACCAAGGATGAAGGACCACCACCCAAAATCGAAACCTCTCTTGCCTCATGTGTATTCTCTCTAAGTTTATGAATTTTTCATAGAAGAATTCCCCTCTTTCTTACGTGAATCTATGCTCTTTTTATAGGCAAGGATGGCTTTGGGTTTAGAGAAAGAAACAAAAGTCTCTTTCCTCTTGTGAATGGCTCAAACTATATCATGGCTCATGTGTACCTTTTTCTAAAAATCAAGTTTGCTAAAAGTCTAAATGGCAACCTTGTGCAATATACACACATATATTTATATTGATTTTGTTTGTGTACACTCAAAGAACCTTGATCTTCGTCCATGCTTACATTCACTTCACGTGCACAGGATTCCTTCTTGGGGAATTGCTCATAGAATAGTTCATTTCTGAACGCAATATGCAATGCAACTAATTCCTAATTTTTTTATGCAACATAACTAAAAAGGAAATCAAAATTTAGGTGTCAACAGGGTTATACTATACTTACATATGTGTAAGTAATAAACATGTTACGATGAACCTGAAGTTCACAAACCCATAAGGTTTTCAATTATGGCATGACCGTTTAGGTCATCCAGGGTCAAATATGATATGACGAATATTGACACTTTCTATTGGGCATTCATTAATAAATCGTGGGCTCCCTTCACTCACTGATTATGTATGTGATGCGTGCACTGAGGGTAAATTAATTATACGGCCGTCTCGTACTAAATTAAAGGTGGAATCTCCTATATTATTGTATAGAGTTCAAGGAGATATCTGTGGGCCTATCCACCCTGCATGTGGACCTTTCAAGTACTTTATGGTCATGATTGATGCTTCAATGCGATAGACATATGTTGACTTGTTGTCAACACGAAATATGACCTTCGCAAATTACTCACTCGGCTAATTAAATTATGTGCATAATTTCCTAATTACCCAATCTAGAAGATCCAGTTAGATAATGCTGGTAAGTTTACGTCTAAGGCTTTTGATGATTATTGTAGGCCATTGGGATAGACGTGGTGCATCCTGTACCAAATACTCATACACAGAACGGCTTAGCAAAATCTTTAATTAAACACCTGAAAATGATTGCTAGACTGTTGCTATTGAGGGCCAAATTACCCTTTAGTTTATGGGGACATGTAATATTGCATGCTACAACACTGATTAGAATACGACCCACTGCATATCATGAATACTCCCCTATTCAACTTGTATGTGGATGTGAACCTAATATTTCTCATCTGCGAATATTTGGTTGTGCCGTATATGTTCCTATATTACCTTCACAGCGTTCCAAAATGGAGCCTCAACATAGACTTGGCATTTACGTGATATATAAGTCTCCATCTATTATAAAATACTTGGAGCCCCAAACAGGTGACTTGTTTACTGCCGGTTCACTAATTGTATATTTGATGAGGCACATTTCTCAGCATTAGGGAGAGAAAGCTTGAAGTTTAAAGAATGCCCTGAAATTTCCTGGAAGGAAGATCAACTGAATTACCTTGATCCACGGACAAGTATGACTGAACTTGAAGTTCAGAAAATTATTAACTTGCAAAATTTAGCAAGTAAGCTGCCAGATGCATTTATTGATCATAAAGGGGTGATTAAGTCCCATATTTCTGCAAAAAATGCACCACCTAGAGTGGAGATCCCCTTGGTACCAAAAATGTCTGATGAGCCTTATCAACGCCGGAAGCGTGGACAACCCACAGGGGCTAAAGACATAAATCCACGGAAAAGAAAAAAAAATATTCAGTCACCCTAAGCTCCTCCTGCAGAGGTTAATCCTGAAGAAAATAATCCTCGATGAAATTAGTGCAGCTACTCTAAATAACAATCCTGGGAAAACAGAACGGCCAAATCTTATTGATCTGGAAAATGAAGAGGATTTGATTGATATTAATATAGAAGTTGCAGTAAATTATATGAATACCGGAGTAAGATACGATAGAATTGCAACTGCCATCGATAACTCCTTTGCCTCCTTAGTAGCGCTCACTGTCTCAAAAGATAATCTGGATCCAGAACCAAAATCCATTCTTGAATGCCAGAAGTGTTCAGACTAGAATAAATGAAGGAGGCAATTAAGGTAGAATTATTTTTTTTGGTCAAAATTAGGTAGAATTAGACTCGATTGATAAACGTTGTATTTTTGACCTGTTGCCGAACACCCAAAGATGTTATAAATGGGTGTTTGTAAGAAAATACAATGAAAAGAATGAGGTGGTACGATATAAAGCGAGGCTAGTTGCCTAAGGGTTTTTGCAGAGACCTTGCATAGACTTTGATATCACTTATTCTCTCATAATGGATAATATTATGTTCCGTTATTTGATCAATATGGCAGTAAGTATAAATCTAGATATGCACTTAATGGATGTTGTGACTGCATATTTATACGAGTCACTTGACACTAATAAATATATATATATATATATATATATATGAAATTCCCTTAAGGATTCCCAATTTCCCATATAGGAAAGAATGAAAATCGCAATATGTACAATATTAAATTAGAAAGATCATTATATGGTCTTAAACAATTTGATCGCATGTGGTACAACCGGTTAAGTGATTACCTCCTGAAGCAAGGATACGTAAACAATGTTTATGTCCTTGTGTGTTCATAAAAAAAATTATCAAATGGCTTTGCCATTATATCTGTATATGTTGATGACCTAAATATAATTGGAACGCTAAAAGAGCTCGAAGAAGCTTGTTTTTGCCTGAAGAAGGAATTTCAAATGAAAGACTTGGGGCAAATCAAGTTTTGTCTCGGTCTACAGATCGAGCACCTCTCGGAAGAAATTTTATTACACCAGTCTAATTACACAAAAAGGATATTGATAACATTTTATATGGATAAATCTCATCCTCTTAGTACACCAATGGTGGTCCATTCACTTCAAGTGGACAAAGACCCATTTAGATCTAAAGAGGAAAATGGAGATAGGTTAGGGCCTGAAGTTTCTTATCTTAGCGCCATAGGAGCACTGTTATATCTTGCAAATTGCACCAGACCGGATATTGCATTTCCAGTAAATGTTCTAACCAAATACAGTGCCAATCTAACTCGAAGACATTGGAATGGCGTTAAACATATCCTATGTTACCTCCAAGGGACTATTGATCTTGGTTTATTTTATCAAAGAAATAGAGATTTAACATTAGTGGGATATTCAGATGCTGGCTATATGTCTGATCCTCATAATGCCAAGCCGCAGACTGGTTATGTGTTCCTTTGTGGAGGCACGGCAGTTTTATGGAAGTCAGTAAAACAAAGTATAATTGCTACTTCCTCAAATCATTTCGAGATTATTGCATTATTTGAAACTGGTAAAGAATGTATTTGGTTAAGAACTTTGATACACCACATTCAAGATTCATGTGGTTTATCCTCAATCTATGATGCCCCAACGATACTTTTTGAGGATAATGTAGCTTGTATTGCACAAATGCGTGATGGATTTGTCAAAAGTGATAGAACAAAACATATTTCACCTAAGCTATTTTACTCGCATGAATTTCAAGAAAAGGGTGAAATAGATATTCATCAAATTCACTCTAGTGACAATCTTGCAGATTTGTTTACTAAATCCCTACCTACTTTCACATTTGAAAAACTTGTATATGGGATAGGAATGGGTCGATCTGGACGGCTACTTCAATCGGGGGAGCGAATTAGCCATCTTTAAAAGATAAAGCTTAGAAGATTTTAGTAAGGCAGCGTGTGTGCAGTGACTATTATAAGGGGGATTATTATACGCACTATACTCTTTTTTCTTTCACCAATTTTTTTCCCATTGGGTTTTTCTTGGCAAAGTTTTTAATGAGGCGGTCTATCCAGTGTATAATAAAAGATGAACATCCAAGAGGGAGTGTTATAAATATATTGATGTGGATGTATGATCTTTTCACCTCATCTATTATTATTGTAACGTCTTCTACCTCTTCATTTCCTCCATTATTGATGTAACCTCTTCTGCCTTTTCACTTCTCCCATTATTAGTGTGACCTCTTCATCTTTTCATTTCCTCCATTAGTAATATTCTTGAACCATTCATGTACCCTCTAACTTATAAATAGAGGCTTTGTAAAGTTGTTGGATAGTGGAATAAGAGTTAACCCTTGCTCCCCACTTCTCTCTTGTCTTTTACTTTCTCTCATTATATTTCGAGTTGATTTTATATTTATGAGTTGATTCCAAGGATCACCGTTTACTTTACAACATATTGCAATTTTTATTTTTATTTTTTCCAAAAGGCCCATTTGGCACCCTTCACAAAATAAATTTAAAAAAAATTAGAAAATTATGCATCAACTTTGAGTGACTTCAAATTAAATGTCTACCCCTATATACTTATTTATTTGTAGTAGGTCTATTTTATAAGGAAAAAGTACAAAAAAAAATGTTAAACCTATTGCATTGGTACCGATTTAGTTATAAACTTTTCAATTGGTAGTCCTAAACCGTTTGATGATGTGCTAATGTAGTCTATTCGATCAATTTTAATCGAAAACCGCTATCATGAATGCCGATCATCTTACGTAGCATAACCAGTACTGATATGGACAAATGTTACAAATTTTCAATCTTTTTTCCTTTCTTTTTTTTTTGTTGTTTCTTTAATAACTCTAGCTAGCGAGGGTAGCGACCCTCTCCTATTCTAGGCAAGGGAATCATGGCCCTCGCATGTGGTCGGTGATGGTCTCTGGCCCTCCTCGGTCCACAATCAGGAAAAAAGGAGGAAAGAAACGAAGAAAAAGAAAAGAAGAGGGAAAAAAGTAATAAAAATTAAACAAAGTCATGTTAGTGCCAATCATGCCGCACAAAATAATTGACATCTATGTTAGCAATTTCTTGCTAAAGTTGGCTAAATGGACGATAATAACAAACCTTCAAAATATTTAGGACTAAATTGGTATAATTTAAAAGATTATGATAGATTTATGACTTTTTTAGGGGCACTTTTCCCATTTTATAGCGATTTCTAACAAAAGTCCTAATTCACACTGTAAATATCAAAGCAAAAAATGGAAACCAAAGCAACCACCGTCCCAATCGATCCCATATACATAATTATAGTTTCAAGTCTTAAAAGTTCACATTTGGTAACGCATATGAAACAAATTCAATCTAAAAAACAAATATTTCCACCGGCCAAAAATCTCATTACATAAGAAAGGACATTTGAAGGAAATTAGATGCGACTAAGGATTGAAATAATAACGCAACAATCATAATTGACCCTTAGGTTTTCGTTGCTTTCTTGATTAATATACGAAACTCTACGCATGTTACGCCGTCGTCTTACCATATTGTATCAGTTGATGAAATTTGAACGAGTAAATTTTGGAGCCCGCGAAGCATCGTAAATCTCCGACATTCTTATAAACTTGTTTCGCATATCTTTGTTAACACACATCGTAAGTCTCCGACATTCTTATAAACCTGTTTAGCACATCTTTGTTTAGCATATCTGGCCCATTCGCAGCTCACATGGAGGACTCAGCTACGAATGGGCCAGAACGTAAAGCCCATATGGAAGGTTCGGCCCAAGCCCACTATGCTCGCTGACGAGTGAGCGAGCGACTCGAGAGAGATTTGGGACGAGACGCCGATTATGATCGACCGGGGGATTAACCCAGCTCGCGCTCGTCGAAGTCGTTCGATTCTTTGCTCGAGTCCATGCAAGTCCGGGAGAGGCCAGAATTTGCACTCCTGAGTTCGAGATCTTCGCTGTAGGCGCACTCGCCGCCGTCGAATCGTCGATTGCCTCCTGTTAGTATCGTTTCGTCCTATCTTCTCATTCCCCTCCCGCTCTCTGTGAGATTAAGTTGCGTGTGATGTGATGACTGCTATGGCGGAAAGCATCAGGCGAGTCGAGATGCGTCGTTTAGGGGGCTCTTGCGCTGTTGTAGCTGTCTCGCTGAGCGCGGTGCTCCGGAATTTCTCTTTTAGTCGTCGTCGACGACGACATGATTATTCGGAGTGGAGTTCACTTTGTCGACGGCCAAAACAGTTGCTAGGTAGCGATGGATGTGAGATGTCGAGCTGTTCGACTAAGCTACGGGTGCTGATATGAGTCGGAAGGATGTGGTTTGTAGTTTTATTTTCATCTGTCGGGCAAGTTAACGAGTGAGGAATGGCGATGATGGGGTTTATGGTCAGTTCTGCATTGGGTGATAGCATGTCGTTAACTCTTCGACAAGTTGTATTACTTTAGCTCACATATTACAGAAATTCTATCTGCGACTCATGCTCATACGCCATTTGAGTAGGGAAGAAGAGTGATTTTTCACGGCAGTGCATGTTCCGCTGTCCGAGTTAGGGTATCGATTACAATGTACAGTTAGTTTGTTGTCAATTGCTTGCTTATGGACGATCATTTTTTGCCACTGCAATTTCTGGTGATCTGGCGAAGTACCTAAATAAATGATGAGTCCAGGTCGGTCTTCACCTGAGAATACTGTGCCCTAATAGCTTTGACTATTTTGCGGGGTTTATTCATGGAAACCTTTAGACCAGTTTGCTTTTTATTCTGCATTATGTTGTCCCATGTATGGGTTTGTTTAATTTCTCTGTCTGCTTTACTCAATTCGATTCCATTTTCCTACAGAGATTCTCAATATGAAGATGGCCAAGGAAGAAACTTCATGTAGTGCTGTCCAGGTAAGTCTCTTGGCTGCATCTCTTTGTGCCCCTCCAACACACACACTCCCATGGATGCATGTGTGCAACTGCAGCCACATGGGTGAGGGCTTGGGATGTCTTTGATGAGCATCAACCTTAAAGTGCACATAATGGACATTTTGTTCTATATCTGTGAACAGGCAATTGATATGATTTCAGCTGTTAAAGAGCTGCATGTGCTTAACTCTCAGGAGCTCAATAAATTATTGAGAGACTCTGACAATTTTGTAATTGACTGTTCAACTGTTAAAGGATCATCAATAAAGGTCAGTAGTCAATCTGTAGGATCTCAGCTGCAGTCCTGTTAATTTTTGAACCTGGTCAATTCTTGATTCTATTGTTTCAGGTTGATATGGAAAAACTTGCAGGGTTTCTCCCCTTGCACCTTATTGCTGTGCTCATGTCCGCTGAAAGAGATGAAGCTATGTTCAGATACCTATTATCTGGTGTACGACTCTTGCATTCCTTGTGTGAAGTGGCACCCCGCCATACTAAACTGGAACAGGTATTTTCTCAGCAATCTCGTTTAACTAATTGGTTTCTCCAGTGATCTTACTTTTGACTCCTTCCTTTTGTCTGTTCCCATCATATGGTTTGAGCTGTTCCACTTACAGGCTTAATAATATTTGGCATGTATTAAACGAATTAGTAGGTCTTACGTTGACTTGTGCCAGACTCCTATCTTCATATCTCTGGTGAAGTAGTATTATATTTTTTTGTTTCCAATATTAGTGAAGAGCTTACTAGTGGATTCATTGGATTGTTCTTTCTTCATATCATTCGTTTTATTGTACTTTTGTCATGTCATGGTTTACAAAATTTATTCTTTCTATTATGTTTGGCAGATTTTGCTGGATGATGTTAAAGTATCAGAACAGATGCTTGATCTGGTCATTTATTTGCTTATCGTCCTTGGTGGATATGAGCAGGTTTCCATTTAATCCTGTTTTTGATGTCTTCCCTGCTGAATGTCTTTATTATGCAAAAGTCTCTTATTGGTGTAGGGAAACAATGATCCAAGTCCTGTGCCCCTACTGCATTCAGCATTAGTAGCGTGCAGTCTGCATCTCTTAACAGGATTTATATCTTCACAGTGGCAAGACATTGTTCACGTATTGCTTGCACATCCTAAGGTATGATTTTGGCCTGATATTTTGTTTCGACAGTTATCCATGGAGTTAGGTTAGCGACAAGCCATTGCATCTTTTTGTTCGTCCTGTTTTATATTACATCAATAATTCATATACCTTAGGGTTCTTCCTCAATGGCACTATACTGATTATAAAAGTTTGTTTTGACAGATTGACGTATTTATGGATGTAGCTTTTCGAGCAGTTTGTGTGATGACTAGATCACTCAGGACCAAGCTATCACCTTATAGTAATGATTTTTGTGCAAATGTGAATCTGACGGCAGAGCAAATGGTTACCTACCTTTGCCAGCAGTGTGAAGCATCTCTGCAGTTTCTTCATTCATTATGCCAACAGAAGACATTTCGGGAGCGTGTGCTCAGGAATAAGGTCTCTGAGATAGCAGATTCGTGTTTTCAAATTTTGATTTTCCTGCAGGATACAATTTATCCTTCAGAAACAAAAGAAGCTTACATGTTTAGCACCTTTAAACGGGTTTAGGTAGGTAGAGGAGAATATGCAAGTTTATAGTGCTTGGACTTCAGTCACGAAGAGGAGGCAACAAAAATCCTTATGGATAAAGCATTATCTTGTGAAACACTTGTAGGCTAATTTTACATAATCACATGAAGTCTGAGGTTGTACATATCATAAGTTGGTCGTGATTTTTTATCTTCAAAACAAAGAACCTAGGACATTGGGGTTTCATCAACGACTCATCACTGTGTTTTACTTTGATGAGATATTTAACATTCTACCAGGAACTGTGTGGAAGAGGTGGTGTTCTTCTTCTGGCTCAAACTATTTTCAAGCTAGAGATCGCTCCACCTTTCAAACAGTCCGCCACTGTTGTAGCTGCAATGTCCAGGCTTAAAGCTAAAATGTTATCAATTGTAAGTTGAATGGAAAAAATTATTTTTCTAATATTTACATGATAATTCATTAGTTGCTCAGGCTATGCCTGGAATTCTTTTGGGCAAATGAGCCGAGATAAATCTGGTGGGTGTCAATCTGCAGCTGTTACATCTTTGTGAAGCTGAAAGTATTTCTTACCTGGACGAAGTTGCCAGCTGTCCACAGAGCTTGGATCTAGCAAAATTCGTTGTACTAGAGGTTGGTTTACATATCCTGGTAGATGCGGTTTTTATAGGACTGATGTTTTACTAAAGACTTAACTCTGTTAAATATCTTTTCAGTGGATGCATAAATGTCCTCTTTTTTTCAATTGGTGGTGAAGATATAGAGAAAATCTAGTGCATCATAATGTACAAGGAAAACAGGAAGAAAAACCTAAACTAAAGCTTGAGAAGATTACCCACAAACGTCCTTACATTCTATATTAATGAGTAAATGTGTTTATCTCTGTTGCCATGTTAATCACGATCTTTTACTTGATGATGTCATCTTTTTGAGAAGTCTTTCAGCTAATCTCATCACATCTCATATCCTTGCACTAATAAGCCTCTTTGTAACAAAGTGATGGTTTCTGTGTAGGTTCTCAACTTATTGAAGACTGCACTTGGCAGAAATTCTGAATATTCTGCTGCTCATTCTGAGAGAAAATATCCATCAGGCCTGTTGCAACTCAATGCAATGCGCTTAGCTGATATCTTTTCCGATGACTCGAACTTTCGAACTTTTATCACAACATACTTTGTAAGATACCTTTTCCAGATCTCTACTGATTATTCAGTTTGTATCCTTTCAACTTGGTTTCTTTGCGTCATTGAGAAGAAGTGTCAGTTTTCTTTGCTGGTGCCAAAAGCATCATTTTTCTGGCTTTAATGAGTTCAAACACCAAACCAAATTGAAATATGTGATTGCACAAGTGTTTTTTATCAATTTTTTGGTCTTCTTTTTTTTTTTTGGGGGGGGGGGGGGGGGGAGTTATTTTTTTTCTTTGCTAGGGCCTTGGAAGGATATATTTCTACAACCAATGTGGTTATTGTTTGTCCATTGCACAACGTAAGTATTATATTGAGAAGATCTTGAATGTGCCATTTCCATTATTTTGCAGACTGAAGTTCTCTCTGCAATATTTTCCCTCTCTCATGGTGATTTTTTATCCTCTTGGTGTTGTTCTGATCTCCAAGTAAGGGAAGAGGATGCGTCCCTGGAATATGATTTACATGCAGCTACAGGATGGGTTTTGGATGCCTTTTCACCATCAAACACTTTGAACAAGTTGAATATAGAATATGCATTCATCCCTAATAATATTCCTCGATCTTCGTACGCCCATCAGAGGACATCTCTTTTTGTCAAAATAATTGCGAACCTCCATTGCTTTATTCCCAACATCTGTGAAGGTTAAATCTATAACCATGATTGCATAAAGTGCTTCTAACTCAATTTTATGGCATACTCCACTGAAAGCACATTATTTTACAGAGCAAGAGAGGAATCTCTTCCTTCACAAGTTTCTAGAGTGCTTGAAGGTGGACATGGACTCGGCTAAGCCATCAGCTGAATTTTCTTGTACTTCTGATGCTCAAAGAGCTGACACTGTCTTCAGAAATCTGCGTAAGTCAACTCAGAGGTTATTTACTTCCATATATAATTTTTGTTTCTTATGATTTGATTTTAATGGTTCAGGTTCATTGTTAAGTCATGCAGAGTCTTTAATTCCGACCTTCTTGAATGAGGAGGATTTACAATTATTGAGGTGATTTTAATGTCATCACTACCATCATTTCCTTTATTTTTTTTCCTGAAAGTTGCAAATTTGTTTGCATGTTATTCTGAGTCTGGTACTGAGCATAGTGAGGTATGATCTTTATTGCATCCATAAAACAATTTGGTAGATGATCTGCTATTATGTGTGTTCTGCATGTTGCATGTATTAGTTCAGTGCCTCTGTAAAAATCCTATCTGTGAAGCCCGAGACCTATGATCTGACACCAATTATAGGTACCTTCCAGGATAATTAGGACATGTTTAATACTTGAATGCTAATCCTAGTTAGAAGAATTTAGTTATCTTAACAGAGGCACCTAACAGATGGTTAAAAAAGAGAGAGAAGTAAATGGACAGGCTCTGTATATAAATAGTCCACCATAACAATAGAGGATGGATGGTTTGGACTTGATGGGCGAAGTCAACCAGAGAAACATATAATGCCTCAAAATAAGGCAGCCAGCTAAATGGGGTAAATCCTTAATTTTAGTTTGGTTATCACTCCTTGTTTTGGGCAGTCTCGATATATCTTTATTTTTTGAAAACAGGGGCTGTTGGTTTTTTTTTATATCCATAGATACTAGATTACTTTCTGAATTGTTCAGAGAAATCTCGTGTGGGTGGAAGTTTGCTCCGTATGATCAGCTTTGCAGAAGATCTTAACCTGACAGTGCATTCTATATTTTCTATCGACGAGCATTCCCAGCCCTACCTACTAATAGTCGAACTTAATAGTGCTTCAGCTGCTTACTCTCTGCCGAGCGATTTGGTGAAAAGTAATCACATTCATTTAGTCCTTAAATGTCAAATACTTACCATGTTCATTCATAATACCAAGTATAAAGAGTTCGTGTAAATATACTTAAATGGCAGTATAATATTTAAGTAAAGAAATTAAACCGGAAGAGGAGAGTCAGACAACATAATGCCACATTTCATCCTTTGCTGGTACTTCGCAACTCATTTCTTCTAATATGTAAACACATATCCATACACATTGTGATAAGTGCTGATACATGTTGTGTACGTGTATACCAAAATGTATGAATTGACTGTATCGTATTCTCACCTATAGTATTATGGTGATAAATCAATTTCAGAAATTTTGTAGTGTATTCTGTTACTTTTTCTCAATGTCTTTTGACCTTGCATCTTTGCATATTTTCATGTAGAGTATTCTTTAACCAGTTACAACCATTGATCACGCCGAGCATGGTTGAAGAGAATGGAGTTCAAGTGAGAATTAGTTTTTAAAACTTTTTCTACTTGTTCTAAGTCATACGCCATTTGGAAAAGTGCAAAATCCTTGTTATATTCGAAGTTCTGAACTGTGCATTTGGAATAATCCAGGAAAGCAAACTGGATGGGTCCAGATCTTGGGATAAGTTTGCTCAAATGAATATGAGTGACAAATATCAGGTAAATTTCAAGAGTTGATTTAATTGCTGTTCATGTTCCGATTATCACTTTGGGAAATGGTTTAGAAATGGGTGATACAAAACTCCTTCAATAGCAATGTACTGTACTACAGTTAGATAGGGACTTGTAATTTACTAGCTAGAATCTTGGGGTCATCATCTCAGAATTGCAACTAAACCTTGGGAACCTAACATATGAAACATGAAGTCAATACTTCTATTAGGTGGTAGTCACCGAATGCCATCCTGCTATTAAAATATGAGAGACGATTTATTTGAATGAAATGTCTTGGATCCTGTGATATGTACAAATACTACAACTAAGCTAATTCGAGATAGGTAATTGTGTCTAGACCTTCTTTTGAACCTGAAACCAGAGATGAAGTAATTTTTGTAGGAAGCTCAGAGGGTGGGGAGACGCTTATATGCTTCTACCCAGAAAAGATCCCCCCTAATCATAATGGTAGAAGCAGTATCCTGAGAGAGGGCATGTCTGAAAACTCCACTTTCAACGACTTGGACCGGCTTCATGTCAGAAGCAAGCATGATGAGCGTAGCAACTTTTGAGGCAAGGTAGGGGGGAACATGGTAAATTGGCGGGACTGCCTCTAGAGTTTCAAGAGAAGCTGATGGGGATGTCCAGACTGGGAAACACAGTGGTTCGGATACAAGCTCATGAAAGAAGAAACTCCGCAGATCCCACAGAGAATGGTGATCTTGTAAAGCTGGGCAAGCAGGTGGCTGAAAGTGGGTCTGGAGCAGGTCAAGAAGATGAGAAGGTTGAAATCCATCATAGTGAAGAAAAGCAGCGAAGAAAACGGCAAACGCACTATCATGAATGAGAGACAGATGAAACTCATGGAGAGAGCCCTCTTGGATGAACCAGAAATGCAGCGAAATGCCGCTTCGATCAATCATGGGCTGATAGATTGAGTTTTTATGTATGTTAACTATTCCTTATGACTTAAATTGATGAAGCATAATTTACACTCTTCTTTTCCTTTCATGAACAGCATAGACTCTTCAAGATTGACGAATTTTTCCCCGTCTTTTCACCTTTTCCAGGGTTCTGAAGTTACTTCTTCACAGTTGAAGAATGGTAAGAAAATTTCTCTAGCCTTTTTTTTTTTCTTCCCATATATCTGTTGCTCTTATGATTGAGAAATTTTAATCTTCTTCCTGCTGAAAGCTTGATCTTATGAGCTGGGAACTCTAATTCTAGGAGATGCACTTGTTTTCTCTGTGTAGGCATTTACTGGTGCTAGATTTACACACTGTTCTATCTTGGAAACTAAGCATTGTGACATGAAATTTCACAATGGAGTAAGTGAAAAAAATGATACCGTGTTCCTTGAATGGATATGCTGTCTCATATCAGATTAGTGGTGAAGAGCTAGCATGCTTGCGCAGATTTATATGCAAAAAGAAACTAATAAAGCTTCCCCCATTGGACAAGGCATAATTGTTGCTCTGAAGTAGCATTCGGGAAACTTATGGTGCTTTGTAATTGGATTATCTTGAGGAAAACTGATTGTGCTGTTGCACTGTGTGTCAACAGGCTGAACAATCGGAAAGCTAGACTCAGCACGCCGCTGCTAAAGATGTCCGACCCCAGCCAGAAGCTGACGATGCTTTTGCCCGATAAGCAGGCTGTACAAGGCCAAGCGTTGCAGCCTGACTCACCAGAGAGCCCAGGTAACGAAGTTGTATCAACTTCAAAAGGTACTTGGGGCGCATCAAGAAACCAGTGCAGAAAAATCTGGGGCTGCTCAATCAGAAGCTGTCAATCTTAGTCAGCTGAATTAGCTCTTGAGCCTGGCCAACACGTTGCCGTTGTAGATGCGAGAGGAGAGGAAATCGGCGAAGGCGACGGTGCCATCAGCTTTATGGGAAGTGGAATGGAGCATCTTGGAAGAATCGAAGACGTGTGTGTTTTGTGAACGTTACCCGAGCTCAAGGTTCAGAAGTGGGTCCAACTTCCATACCCTCTGAAACACGGGCAGCTCATTCGAGGAAGCTGAAGCCAAGATTGGCTCGATGAGAGTTCTATGGATTTGAATAAAATTTCCCCAGTTCAGCCTAGTAGTGAATTTTGTGACGGTCGGCAAGAAATTTCGGTGTGGGAATTGCATTAAAGATAGTTTTGTTGCATCTCAAGGGTACACATCACTGTCTTCGTGTAGATTTCCTTTTCTATTCTAACACAATTGATTTGCTTCAGTAAAAAGTGAGTTTCCTACAAGTAGTCGAGGTTCGATTTGAGCCTCTTTGCGCGTTACTAGATGTTTCCGTTGAACCCCGAGAAAAGGAAGAATCGGAAGATTCGAACTTGTGACCGGGAATTTCAGAGTGTATGGAGTAACTCTGGTCGATCCGTCATGGCTTCTGACAATGTCGGTGTTAATCGGTTTGATATTAAGGATCCCCGGGTGAAATACGAACCCCAGTAATTTCTTTGGACCAATTATTGCCGGTGGCCCGAAGAGATTGGCGCAAACCGATGTGCAGCCTCGGTCAGGGGGCTTCGAACATCTTGGTGGCCAATGATGTTGTCGGGGCCTAGTCAGTGTCGGAATCGGTCCCACCAGAACAGTTTCGAATCCTGGCTCTAGCTCGACCTGCCTGATCGGTCAATGCATAACCGAGGAAAAATCGTGAGCGTAATCTATTTGGAAAAAAAAAAGGGTAAGTAAGTCATCCTACAAAGTTCAAAGGCAGGCCCAACTGCATCCATGTCTCAAAGGCCCAGTTGAGCCCGAATCCCCATTATCATCAGGCCCATTACGAGAATCTAGCGTTCGAGGGTTTTTTTTTTTTTTGTGTCGAAGCGCATTCGAGTTCAGACGCCATTGTTTGGATCTTCGGTGCGCTCCTGCGAAGTTTTCCGCCTGGAAGCTAAACCCCTAATTTCCGTCGAACAGTCGCCAACCTTGCTGTCTCCTGCGTCTCGTATCTCGGTGAGGAAATGGCGATGCGTCGCATGATGTTCCTGAGAAGGTTTTCGAGCATTTCTTCGAACCCTCTACGGGTCTGCGTGTCGGAAGCGGACCGGCGGGTTTTTACACTGCCGAGAAGGTAACCGCTACCATTCGCATCCGTTGATGTTTCGGAGTTTGTTTGGCCGACTTGTGGAGTGTTCTATCAATTCGTGATCGGTCGTTCTTACTCGAGCGTTTGTTAGTTCTGCCGGCCGAGAGCTTCGGAGACTATTGGAATATTTAACGACGGTGAACTAGAAATGATCGCGGTGAGATTAGTTATAGCTGGGGTTTAATAGCTGGGTTGGAAGTAGACGTGTCCTCCTAAAAGGCGAGAACAAGGATAAACTTACAGTACACGTGTTCTGGTCTGTAGTTCGTAGTAGAATTTTTACTGGAATCTAAGAATGATTCACATGGATATGTGTCGTGCAGTTTTTAGGGAGTTTTGAGCCTCAAAGTGTTCATCTTTTGAATCTCAGCAAGTGTGATTAACCCATCTGTAAACATGAATGATTTGGTCTGTGCTATTAGATGCTTGAAGAGACACGAAGCTGCACAGGTTGATATAATTGATCGTCTGCCTACGCCTTTGGGTTAGTCCGCTCTGTTGTGGCGCCGATCATCCTGAAACAAAGGTGAAGTTTTCCTTTTAGGTTATCTTTGGTTTATGCTGTCTCATATATTTCGAGCAATGACTGTAAGTGATGGCGGAAACTTTCTGTTTCTGCTTTAATTGTGCTTTTTTGCCTAAAAAAAACTGTGAAGATAAATACCATAATCTTTAAAATGCATCAGTTGATATTTTCAGATATGGTTTACAATGATATATATCCTTGCGAATGAAGCTTTTCATTTCTTAAGTGCCGTTAGTTTTTTTCCCCTCAAATTACATGCTGGGAGCCATCTACTCATGGTTCAGTTATTCACGAAATACTTTTATGTAATCTGTCAATAATTGTTTGTTTGGGATGCATATTCTCTAAATTGAGCATTATTCGCCAGAGACTTACAACAGATCGTGGTTTAATCAATTTTCTCGTGTTTGCCATCACGAGCGTTTGCTCTTTCTTGGCAACGTCACGCTCCGGTTCCTCTATTTCCCTTCCAGAGCTCCGTAATCTGTATCATGCGGTAATATCACTCTAGACCACATTGTGATATCCAACAGGTGGGCTCCTTTTTTGTAACTGACTTGTTTGATTGATGATTGAGCAGGTTGTGCTTGCTTATGGTGCTGAAAATGACAGTTTTGGCATTCAGGCGAAGTACGTAATGATAAGTGATATTATGAACATTCTCTTTATCTGTCTTGATATTTCAATAGATCTGCTTATCTGTGTCAGCCTGTGAAGAATTGGAAATGTGTTTTGCCGTTGATTATTTATGGGCTAAACATACGAGTGATGATTTTACTTCTTATCTCTTGGAGCTTTCTAGGACATTGTCTGGGATACATTCAGCTCTGAGAATTTGTCTGGTGGTATAATGGCCACCCAGACTGCAGAATTTGGAGCTGAATTTTGAAAAAATACTCAGACAGTTGGATTCTTGGCCAGGTATTTTCATGATCGGTGGATGCCTGATGAAGTTGCTGATTAGACTGCTAGTTTGACTGTTATGCTAACTCCCCCTCCCCCTTTTCTCTGTCTTCTGTCTGTGACTTGAGCTTTTCATCATGATTACCTAGTGATATTTGTTGGATGTTGTAAGATAACAGGTATTCCTTTTCTGTTTCGGGCAATGTAGCTCTGATGTTGCACGTATTCTACTGCGGCCTACCGTTGAATTAGCAACAACCGACATTGCTAACCATGCATTAGCTACTTGGCAGGAAAGCTCTATAAGTTTCTTTACGTCTCGAGTCTTACTCTACTTTACGGACCTGACTTTTTCAAACTTGGATGACCTTGATGATATATAAGTTACTGCAGGAAAGTGTATTTGGTTGGAAGGGTTTGGACCAGCCCAAGCAGCTTGTACTGCGAAGGAGCTACGTGAAGTTCGTGGTGACTGCTGGCATCTTTTTAAATGACTCCATCACAACTCCTGCATTTTTATTCATATTTTGGTTATGTTTTTCAGATAATTAGTGAAAGATGAACCTATTTTTGCCTGTTGGTCTGGGTCTAAAGGACAAGTTGTGCACCAATTGCCAGGTATCAAAGATCTATATGTTAGCATTTCAGAATCTGACTTGCTCAAAACCCCAGCGTGAAGTACTTGTACACATGTTCACTTTCCTGCTTGAGCCAGTAGGAATTACTTACATTTATTTAAAAAGAGATTTATTGTAGCCAAGATTGCCAAGATGAGATAGAGTAAAGACTTTAGACATTTTCTTGCAAAAAAAAAAAATAAAAGACTTGGAGATTTTATGATATGGGTAATTCTTGATGGTGTTTTCCCCCCGCAACACCTTGATGGTATTATTTGCAAAGGAAGAGCTGAAGAACGACCGGATAAGGAGGAGGGTTTACGAGGTGTTGTCAAAGGCAGCCACCCAAAATCAGTCAAGTCCAAGATCAGATCAACATGAACTCCACTTTGTTTTCTTCCACAAACCAGATAGGTTTCTAGATGATGGCCATGGGCATGTGACAGCTGTTCGCTTAGAGAAGACGGCTCTCAGAGGTAACCTTTTATTGTTGCGTTTTGGTACCTCGGGCGGTTCTCACTCTTCCAGGCTCCATCCACGGTTGAATGTTGATGCCTAGCGTCATTCTATGGTAACAGTGTGCAATTTTCGATCTAGCATGGCAGCATGGCCTTCTTATATTGTGATCTGGGAATATAAGAGCTATTTTGGTCATACAATCTCCTTTCTGACGTTGTGAGCCTCAAAAGATGGATTTGTTTGTAACTCATTGTTTACACTGCTGGGATTTTGCGGTAATGGAGTCTGGATGAGGGCCCCTTTCAACACGAGGAGACAAACAATAAAATTGGTCTACATGTTGACTCCAATTTGCGGAAAAATGCCTCTGGAGATATTACTTAGCCTCACTAAGCCTCCTTGACTGTTTAATAGGTAATGGCCTCTGGAAAGCAATGGCAGTTGGGACTGGGAATTTCAAGACATTGAATGCGAGTATGTGTTCCCTCTGGTTTCCTCTTGTCGTGCTTTTCTGTTTTTTCTGGCAGAATAGTAACACGTAAAAGTTGTCACGGTGAGTTTGACAGCATGGGTGCTGTTCTATGGAGCAATCATACAGGGGTAACAATTAGGCAGTTTAGCAGAATCAAAGTAAAAATAAATAATTGACCAAAAAAAATAATCAAGAACCTACAGCATGGAAAAGATAAAACTTTATGTATTGGCCTTATATGTAGTTAGTTGAAAGATAAAACAATGCTTACTAGTACAGTGACTTGTGGAGCTTCTGGCATTAATTGACAATGGTTTTCTCTGTTCGACTGTGTGTAAGGATGGTACAAAGGAGCATGGTTACAAATCGGGACCAGTTGATGGCTGAACATTGATCATCGAAGCATGGTAATAAAATGAATGAAAACTACTGTCACAAGAGAGCTGGTACTTACCCTGATTTTGCGCATAGTTCTATCTGGCGTTTTAAGTATGAAAAACATGAAAAAAACACGAATCCTTCAGCCTTCAAGGGATCGCTGCTATGAGCACAACCTTGCGGGTTTTGAGAATTTTCCGCTCTAAACAAATTTCCCAATTTAAGAAGAAAATTGATCAATTTGTTTATCATTGGCCAAAGTGGGTGTTCATCTTTTTCGTTGATGTATTTGTCGTCTGACCCCCCATTTGGATTAGGAGGATAAGGGATGTTAAAGAGAGGAAAATAGGCATCAAGTTATTTGCTGAATCAGGAGATGCCTCATCTCCAGGGTGGTTCAAGAATGTTTAGGGGAGAGTCTGGGGGAGACATCTGGTGAGTACAGCAATCGAGGAAGGCTATATGTATGTGTGTTGAGGAGAGGGCCAAGGGAATTATTGCTAACAAACCTTTATTGTGAAGAAGAAACTGTAGTGTTAATTGAGGAAGTTTTAAGTTGAAAACCCATCTCAACTATCATGTTGTCCCTCGCATCGACCATGCTTGAACCGTTCTTTTTCGAACGCGCAATTTCTGAAAACAGTCTCTGGATTCCCCCAATATTTCCTAGGAGAAGAATGTCTTTCCGGTTAGCAATGTTCTAATTGCCAAGGTTATCATGACTGCATCTAATTCTCGTACGAAGTGCATATCAACGTGGAATGTTCGAGTTTCTTAGTTCAGTGAGTGGAAGACAAAAAAACTGTTCACGCAATGCTCCTAGTTAAAGTTTCACCAATTTGAGTGTGCAGGTCTTCGAGTAATCTGAGGACATAGTATTGTGGGGTTTGGTCAGCCGTCATTGCCAAAGCCAGGGAGAGAGGTCTATCCAGGATTAGATTGATACCTGGGAGTCAGAGTTGTGCCATTTGGTAATTGGGAAAAAGATAGAGTCTGAAGAAGAAAGGAGGCTCTTGGGAGTTTGAGAACAAACCCAGGGAAAAGTTGGCCACATGGGATGAACTATTGAGAGCGTCTGACAATAAAGCTGTGCCGAAGATTATGTCCATTGACTCGGTTTGGCCAAACAAATGGTGACCGAAAGATAAGGCTGAGTGTGGCTCACTTCTCTGACGTGCATTGGACAATGCATCAATTTAATCAATTTGCTGCATCACTTTTGGGTGTATTTTAGCGATGGTTTTCAGGAACACCAGACGGCTTGTGGAGACCCAAAGCTGTTTTGCCTTCCGCATAGAGGAAAGGAAGGAGACGAGGAGCAGTATGTTCATTCAAATTAGTACTCTGATCGGAATTGTTTGAGCTTGCATCATTGTCATTAGGCTTCAACAATGTGTGTTGTCATGCGCTCCCTGGCTCATACGTTTAAAGCATAATAACTCAGCATTTGTGAAGTATAACGGCGATAACTAATTTATATCGGAATTATGCATCGAGGACCTCTCAGCATAGTTTCCTCGTCTTCTTTTCTGAGCTTTTTGTAGGTTCCGGTTATAGCCTTCTAATGGCGCTTGGAGCTTTTGCTAAACATTGTGTGTTTGTGTGTTTGCAATGACATGTGCGTCCAACTCTTAAGTGTGTATACCCATTCCATGACCTTCATCGGAATTGATACATGTTATGGAGGGTAGGAAGAATATGATGTTATGACGAGCCATGGGGAGAGTATGGTTGCTTGTCACGGCGATAGTTGGGCGTTGAGGGTGGAAAATACGACTGAACAGTGTGGATTCCATGAGTACACGACACGGACCGAGCGAGATTCCATATTTGCATTGAGCTCTGACAGTTTAGCCATGGACATCGACATGCGAACCATCTTATATGGCCGAGATCTTCTTCGGTTTGCTTCGGCAACAGCTCATC